>CM036543.1:30321643-30476216 GCA_020745685.1 Tautogolabrus adspersus
GTCCTCGCTGTACCGTTAAAGCCAACAAAAAAACCTGGAAGTGTTGACAGATATGTCAGAGCTAAATACAGACCTTTGACTCAAACAGATAACTTTAATCATTCTTCCTCAGTTTGCTGTTTTAGCACTGCCCTGCTCCTACGTGATGTGAGTATACTACCTACCTTTTCAGGTTGTATTTGTCACAGATGCATGTAGATGTTAAAGTTAAAGACTGTTACAGGAGTTGTTACGACAGCGTTATGTTAACGGCACTAGACTGCTTTACGACAGACAGAACACGCTCTTTCACTGTGTTATTGCCTCGCCTGAAATTGAGCTGTATGTTGATCGCCTTCAATAAACCTGTGTGGTAAAAGTCACCCTCCATCATTCTACAATATTTAGAAGTTGTGTACCTCCTGAAGCTGAGAGAATACTTTACTTTCTGTTTATATTCAACCCTGCTTTTATTTTGAAATACAGTGAGTGTGATAGTTTTGGATTTGATGTCTTGAGCTGCAGTTACCCGTTTACACCACCGGGGGGAGTATCCTCTAAAGCGAGCGCTTGTTGTGCTGCGGCTGCACGGGGTTTCCTCTCATACAACTTTTGTTACACATTCATTCACTCATCACAGTCTACAAGTTAGCTGCAGAGCCTGATCATCTGGTGCATTCAGGTCCTGTGGGGATTCAGAGAACAACAATGAACTCACATGTTGAATTAGTTGAAGTGCATCTAAAATACAGCTGTTACTCTAAATGATGTTCAAACAGGCTTAAAGGACTGTATTCAAATGATCCTCATTTAAGCAGACTGAACTTTAAGGACTGCAGAAGAGCTCATTTCAGAAACAAGAAAGCCTTCTCCAAACCCTCCCATTCAAAGAAGAGTTCATCTTCTACAATCTGAAATGAGAAGTGTTTTTAAAAGAGAAATGTTCTCTGTTGTAAACAAGTCTCTCTCTCTCACACCGCTCCTCTTCCTGGAACCAATCAGAGCTTGATAACCCCTCCCTCTTCTTCCTGCTCTCACACACAGCCTGCTGCACCCTGTCCTCATATTTCCTGGTTCCCTCCCCTTTAGATCTACAGTTTATGGATGGGTGTAACCAACAAGAGCTGCACAGTCACTGAACACACATGCTTTGTAGATCAGAGGTGAAACTTGTTTCACTTATGAGGAAGTGAATCTCAGACAGTCGTTGTTACCGAGAGGAGAGATGGCGCAGAAAGGAGTTCAGCTGGACCGGGAAACCTTTTCTTGTTCCATCTGTCTGGATCTCCTGAAGGATCCGGTGGCTGTTCCCTGTGGACACAGTTACTGCATGAACTGTATTAAAAGCCACTGGGATACAGAGGATGATAAAAGAGTCTACAGCTGTCCTCAGTGCAGACAGACCTTCACACCGAGGCCTGTCCTGAGGAAAAACACCATGTTGGCAGATTTAGTGGAGGAGCTGAAGAAGACTGGACTCCAAGCTGCTCCTGCTGATCACTGCTATGCTGGATCTGAAGACGTGGCCTGTGATGTCTGCACCGGGAGAAAACTGAAAGCCGGTAAGTCCTGTCTGCAGTGTGTGGCCTCTTACTGTGAGAAACACCTCCAGCCTCATTTTGAAGCAGCTCCATTAAAGAAACACAAGCTGGTGGAGCCCTCCAAGAAGCTCCAGGAGAACGTGTGCTCTCGTCATGATGAGGTGATGAAGATGTTCTGTCGTACTGATCAGCAGTCCATCTGTTATCTCTGCTCTGTGGACGAACACAAAGGTCACGACACAGTCTCAGCTGCAGCAGAAAGGAGCGAGAGGCAGAGAGAGCTGGAGGTGAGTCGACAAAACATCCAGCAGAGAATCCAGGACACAGAGAAAGATGTGAAGCTGCTCCAACAGGAGGTGGAGGCTATCAATGGCTCCGCTGATAAAACAGTGGGGAACAGTGAGAAGATCTTCACTGAGCTGATCCGTCTCATGGAGAAAAGACGCTCTGATGTGAAGCAGCAGGTCAGATCCCAGCAGCAAACTGAAGTGAGTCGAGTCAGAGAGCTTCAGGAGAAGCTGGAGCAGGAGATCACTGAGCTGAAGAGGAGAGACGCTGAGATGGAGAAGCTGTCACACACACAGGACCACAACCAGTTTCTACACGACTACCCCTCACTGTCACCACTCAGTGAATCTACACACTCATCCAGCATCAACATCCGTCCTCTGAGGTACTTTGAGGACGTGACAGCAGCTGTGTCAGAAGTCAGAGATAAACTACAGGACGTCCTGAGAGAGAAATGGACAAACATCTCACAGACAGTGACTGAAGTGGATGTTTTACTGCCAGAACCAGAACCAGAGCCCAAGACCAGAGCTGAGTTCTTAAAATATTCATGTGACATCACACTGGATCCAAACACAGTAAACACACAGCTGTTATTATCTGATGGAAACAGAAAAGCAACATTAACGAGTCAGACCCATCCTTATTCTAGTCACCCAGACATATTCACTGGATGGTGTCAGGTCCTGAGTAAAGAGAGTCTGACTGGACGTTGTTACTGGGAGGTGGAGTGGAGAGGAGGAGGAGGAGTTTCTGTAGCAGTCACATACAAGAATATCAGGAGAGCAGGGAGTTCAGATGAGTGTGTATTTGGACGTAATGACAAATCTTGGATGTTAGATTGTTTCAACAACAGTTATAACTTTTATTACAACAAAGTCGAGACTCATGTCTCAGGTCCTGAGTCCTCCAGAGTAGGAGTGTACCTGGATCATAGAGCAGGTATTCTGTCCTTCTACAGCATCTCTAAAACCATGACTCTCCTCCACAGAGTCCAGACCACATTCACTCAGCCTCTACATGCTGGACTCTGGATGTATTGTTGTGATGGAGAGTCTGCTGAGTTGTGTAAACTGAAATAGACAGAAGTCATTAACGAGACAGATGTTTAACTTGCTGTGTTTTAAATCTTCAACTTGATTTTTATCCATGCTCGTTGCTGAGATCTGATGGTGGTCACCTGTCAATCAAACTTTGTGGGCGGTACTTTGACCTCTTCTCGTCTGTTCTGTAAATGTTTGAGTGTCTTTAAGTGACGCTCCTTCCTGTGTCTGTTTAGCCGTGGACTCTTTCACTGCTCAGGATGACTTTTGTTCACCTGAACTGACATTTCTCTGCGTGAAAATATCAACTTCTCTCCGCTCTCCATGTTTGATTATTTGTGTTCATACATTTATATGCTGTTGTTTGTGTTCTGATTCAGGAGTCTGAAGAGAGAGAGAGCAGCAAACTTTTCTTTCATGCTGATTTTCTCTTCTCACCACTTTGTACATTTGTAGAAAATCTATAAAATCACACTTAAAGAAACGAGTTAGTCAGAATAAATGTTGTTGTTCATATTCAAAGTGATGTCAAAATGTCCTCTGAGGTATTTTAAAAATGTAATCCTCCTGATTCAATCAATAAGGAGATAAATCATGGTTTTCTGTGAGCCGAGATTCTGATCAAACAAACTGATTGTGTGGATGAAGTGTTCATGAAATGATTGAACGAGAGACATTGAACACACTTTACTGATTTGATGTGTGAACAACCTGAACTTTGACATCCTGAATAAACACACATCAACTCAATCTTTTCTTCTGGTCTTCATTGTGTGATAAGGCAGTGGTAGCAGCAACAAGGGCTCATTCATTTTTACTTTGATTTAAATCAGACAACGCCACCTCGGGGAATTTCACCCCCAGGAAGTTATAAAAAGGGGAAAACCCTTTGACTTTAACCAGAAAAAAAGGTCACACAGGTTCGATATCACTTGAGCAGAGACGTGGTTCAAAAAGGTACACACATTTAATTTAACAATATTGATTTCAAAATCAAGTTTCCAGATGTATATTGCACAATCCCTATTGGACACTATGGTAAGCACTGGAGCAGGGCTGAGGGCTTACCAGAGGTGAGGAAGACTAGCTGAACTGAAGGGGAGGGATCCTAAGTTACACCGCACACGTGAACAAAAACAACGCCATCAGCATCGACACCCAAGTGCTCTACTGTTCAGAGACGTGAAGGGACCGCCACCGGGGAATCAGCCAGCCTCCTGCTCTGCACAAGACAAAAGAAATGGAAACAAAATGAGTTACGAGGCCAATAATGCAACTCACTTGTTCTATCCAAATGTGCCTCTAATTACCCCTCATACACACTCACACACACTCACATCCATTTGCACACATCCTGATCCAAACCAAAAAGAAAGCAACACAAGAAAAAGCATCAACAACACAGGAAATACAATAACAAACAAACCAGAGGTGAAGGTGTGTTAGAACATAATACATTACCGTAGATTAAACTACCCACCAGGTAAAGATGTTAAGTATTTAAAATGTAAAATGTATGAACAGGAGTAAAAACTAGCAGGGCCTAAACATATGAAGCAAAAACTGCAGCATACACTTAGAAATCCATTTTTAAACTATCCACACAGTCTCAGTTTCCCTCTGAGTTCAAGTACTTTAACTACTTCCGCAGCTCTACCACTTGACTAATATTTTTCTTTTACTTTGAAGCCAAACCTGCTGTGACCGGAAGTGAGGTGGGTGACTTCCGCCGGTAACTTTACGCTCAGCGACTCCGCGAGCAGCAGCTTTGAGTCAGCTACATAGATCCGATCTGCTGCCCTCCAGTAGCTGATGAGAAACACCATCATCCGAGGAGGATCATGGAATAAACATGGCCCACAATAGAAGCATTTTCCTTGAAGGTAAGCTGTGACACTCCGCTCCGCTGCTCCGGGCAGCCAGCAGTCATTTCACCCGCACACAGAGCTCGGATTCCGGCTTGTCGAGGCAGATTCTGGTTCCGCTGGTGTCACAAAAAAAAGGTCCAAAAATATGTTAAGATCCACAGCGGGTGCACAGATGGCTAAGTGGCTAACATTAGCCTCATCACAACACTGCCTTGCTGTTGCATGTTAACACACTCCAATGAGCGCTGCCAGGCCGGTGACAGTGCCACATCTTCGGGCCTGGATGCAGGCGATGACACCCCGGCTGGGGGGCGGTCCGGTCCGCGGGATTTTAAAGCGGAATCCCGGCTAGCCATCCCTAGCTAGCACCGTTAGCGCTGCCGTTAGCTTCCTCTACAATGAGGGAGCTGGCTGTAGAGAGGCAGGCCTTCCTGCCTTAGCTTTGCTGTTAGCTGCCCCAAAACGTCCACACAACACAATTAGATTCATAAACACTTAATTATAAATAAACATAAAAAACATTTAAAGTCAGTCCTGACGCTGAGATAGCTCCTGTAGCCCCCCATGCTAGCAAGCTAACACTCTAGCCCCCCATGCTAGGAAGCTAACATTCTAGCTTGAACTGTTAGCTATTGACTACAGTAATGTACTTTATCTGCACAATGTATAAGTGCTGTGACATATATGTGTAAGTATTTACTTGTCTTATAGCTCACACTTTTAGTTTCGAGGCTTTACATTTAAAAAAACACGAATAAAATAAATGAAAATAGCTCTTAAATATGTTTTAGAAACTGTCACTGCCTCAGAGTCATAAGCACAAAGAAGGAAAGCTGCAGGTGAATAATTTTATAGACAATCTACTAACATTATTCATATATTTATAAATGTATTCATCACTCCTGAACTGTGATTTTAAATGTGAGCTTGTAGTGTAAGACACATTTCCGTGCAATCGGACAATTAAGTGTTATCTTATCTTAGTCAGGGAGTTTATTTTAGTTGAAGCAGTAAAATAACACATGATGTAATCTGTTGTTTAACTGTAAACTCTGAACAACTCAAAAAGCAACTTAAGGAGAATAAAAAAACAATGTATTACCCACTAACGGAGCCAATTTACAGGGTAAGACTTGTGATGTAGGACTACAATCCCTAAGCTGTATATAGTTTCACACACATGGATCTGAATTACACACACACACACGCACAAACAGGAACTATGAACATGCATTAGTGGAGAGACCTCAGAGTGGGGCCGCTACACAGGGAGCGGGCCAGAACTGGGTTCGGTGTCTTGCTCAAGAGCACCTCGTCAGTTCTCACAAAGTGACCTGGCACCTCACCAGCCACCAGACCAACTTCCATTCTGTGGTCCACACATATTCACAAACAGGATCTGTGGACATGAACGGAGAGATGTCAGAGTGAGGGGGCTGCTACACAGGGAGCGAACCGGGGCTGTTGGGGGTTCGGCAACTCGGGTAGTACTCAGGAGGGGAACTGGCACCAAGCGGTAACCTACGGTCTTTAAAACTAAAGCCAGAAGTGCAAAATCCTGCAGTTCATCAAGTGTCCACTTGAGGCTGGCTCCAGGAACACAGGAAGTCACATACGCATGACTGGCAAAAAAGCAGTTTTTACAGCATAAATTAACGTGATTTGTTTTTAAGCGGCTAATAACGGTGTTATCCATAATTAGGCGTGTAGCTGACATGATTGATAGGTGGTGTAACGGTTTGTCAGGAGGCTTAAAACCCGCCTCAGCTCCAGCTCTCAGCCTGTCATTAGGTTGACTGAAAGTTAGGCTGAGACAGGATTTCCAGCATGGCGGCGTCCCTCCAGTTCCCAACCCAAGGCCTTACAGTCCGCCCAAATCCAGTTTGGAGTGAACATCTGAGATTTTATTTTTAGGCCAAACTGCCCAGCCCCAGTGTCAAGTCTCCTAAATGACTGTCAATTGAAAATTGCAGAAACTTTAGCCGGACAAATGTGGCTTTCACTCGCTCGTTCATGTGCTGCTAGTTTGGTTTGTTGGTTCGTTAGGTTATTTGCCAAAACTACTTAGTAAAAAATGTGGACAGATGATAGAAGAGGTGTTCTTATTTACCCGTAAAATGACCAACAACTGCAGAGGGAATATTCCCATGATGCAAAGGACTTCATGAGGACTGATTGTTTTTGGTGTTTTAACTTGTTACGCTCCCTCCTGAGGGTTGAGTGCAGCTCTGAGTGACAACAAGCTGCTTTGGATCTGAGCATCATGTGCGAGTCAAAGCTCTCATTCAGCAGCTCAAGCAGCACTCTCACTTCAGCCTGTTTGGATAAACGGTGTTTCTGCGGCTGTAGCTGTCGTCATGGGTCCCCATATCATGAATCCATCCTGCAGGAAATCCACTGTAGACAAAATAAACAAGTGTGTTTAAGCTCAGCAGGGACCTAAATGTCCCTGCTGAGTGAAGAGATCGGAACGAGCTTCATTTGGCTCATGCATGATTGACGCAGAAGAGCTCTGGGATCAAAATCCAATATGTCATTTTTAAACATTTGAAGATATTTTTTCCGTTTATTTAAATTCATGATCCACTGAAGACTGGCACCAGCTGTTTCCTTGATGTTCAGGTCGTTCTGCAGAAATCGTCGTCTTGTTTCAAAGACAATTTCAGCAGAACAGACCCAGTTTTTTTAAAGGTCTGTGTTTGAGCCACGTCTGTGAATAAAATAACTGAAACTGATTCTCCAGAGACTAATATTTACCTTCTGGGCTTGGAGCCAGAGGGACAACATGCTGTAACATGTTTTTGTAGTTGAAGTTTGGCCAAATGTGTTGAAAACAACAGGACTCCTCCGCTCTCTGTTTATTATTGGCCGTTGTTTTTGATTTCCGCTTCACGAATTTCAGTTGATATGGAGAGGAAATGGGGAGGAAATGGCGAGGCCAGGGCGTCAACGACATCCAGTACATGTTACATGTTAGAATAGTTTGTAATAGATGAGTGTATTTCTCATGCTTTGTCTGCGGATGATTGGAAATGAGCCCAGGCTTCCCTTTGGCTCGTTAGATAAAGCATTTACTTATCGCCCAACACTTTAGGAAAGTCATTCATCCAGTACAGTTTCCCATGTAGCACCAGCAGGCTTCAATCAGTCACCATTGGAGCTCCACTTCCTTTAAGATTCTTCAGATGTGTGTTGGTATCAAACCTGCATGTTCTCCATATGTAAGTGGATGCCAAAGTGTGCACAGTCGACCTTTGTACATTTTCAAACAGAGCTGCACCATATATACTTCACTATGAATCTATAAGTCTGTATTATTCAGGATGCATAGATGCATCAGTTGATATTGGCCCTGTTGACAGACATCAGCATGTTGTAACAGTGGTCTGCAGCACATGTAGCACGACATCACAACAAAGCAGATGAGGGTCCAACTATAATTGGTTGACAATGTTTACGAAAACGGCACTCTGGGTACCTGTGGCTCATTACATCTTTGACAATCGATGTAAACATGGAGTTGCCACATGAAGAATTGGTCAATTATTATCTTACATCCCGTTACCAGCTTTAGTTAGGGCTAAAATCCACCAGATCTGGTGCTGGTGGAGCTGATTTGTACTGGTTTTTACTTTAGTCAATGTGTTATTTCCACTGGCTTCGTTACGCTTTGTCTCAGCTCCGTCAGTCCGGAGTCCTCTGCAGCAGATAAGCAAGGCTTCTATTTCTGCGGGGTGCTGAAGCACGTCGCATCAATTTACCGCAGAAAAGGAAGTCAGTCAGCGAAACAACATTAAAACATCCGGTTCATTTTCAGACGGTGGAGAACAATGACCATATGTGTGTTTGTTGATGTGTACACATACATACATCGTATTATCTCGCGTGTGTAATCTGTAATTACCTCTGGATCTCCTTTGTCTCGGCACACCAGCTGTGCGGCTGCGCTGCTCCGTGCTGCGCTCTGAGAACGCAGCCTGTGGGTGTTGACAGACGAGGGAGCGCGGAGCGGACAGGCAATGCAAACGTATCTGGTGGAAGTTCTGGGTTAGAAACACTCAGGTTGGAGGTGCACTGGGAAGCATGTATCTACCTGTCTTCTGATTTAAAGACAATGTACCAGTGAGAGTATTGTCGGGAGAAATGTGTACACACGTGCAGTACTTTTACACCTACTCTCATGTCACAAATCAGAACATTTGATAGTGTAGCACTAATCTTTATTTGCAGAGAAAATGTGTTTTTTCCAACTGATATGATGCTTCCTGAAATGATCTGCATCTGACTGGGGAAAATGTGCCCTTTGCTCAAACATAACTGCAGTGACATGAGTGTAGTCTTGATGCCTTTCCTTGTTTTTCTGTGCAGATGTAAGGCTCCTCTTTACTGATTCTTGCTTAGCTGTTATTTAATTTTGTTTTCCAATGATGAGCCCTTAAACTTAATGTGATCTGAGCAGTCATTTTAACGAATGGCTGTGTCTTGCTCCTGTATCCTTGCACTGACGGTGTGCTCTGGTTTATTGTTCATCCAAGCCCTGGATAGGTCAGAGACCAGGCGAGATGGAGGGTACAAGAACAGCTGGAGCTTTTCTCACTCCGATGACAGTGAAGAGGAAAGGAGACATGAGTAAGCACTTCTTGTCTGGCCCTCGTTTGTTTTCAGCACCAGCAGCGCTGCACTGCATCACTTTTTCAGCACACAGCTCTGCCTCCACACACAGGAAAAGACCCCAGTGACACCTCCTGCTGATGAGCAGGCTATTCCCGTCTCTGATGAAGCACTCAGCAGCCTTTCTAGCACAGAGATACAGAGCTCTGTGCTCGCATAAAATCAGCCTCTGCACTCAGTAAGAAAAACGTACAATGCTTGGACCGAGAGATGATTTAGTCTGATCACATGTAGCAAGAAAAGACAGAAACCTGCAGTGAAATCCGTCTTTATTCAGCTTTATTTATTCGTCTCTATTTAAAGGAATGTTTTGATTCAGTCTTGTGTAAACAGCGCTCTCTCTCAAAATCGTTAGCGGCAGCTTTTTGTTAACAATTTGACAGAAGATCCAAATTTCTTGTTTTCTTTTTGTGCTTCTATTTGAGAGATAGGACAGTTGATAGAGTCAGAAATCAGGGAGAGAGAGAGAGAGGAATACCATGCAGGAAAGTAGCCACAGGTTGGATTTGAACCTGGGCCGCTCGCTTTGAGGATTATAGCCTGCGTACATGAGGCGCGTGCACTAACCCCTTAGGCCCTGTAATCCTTTTCCCGCAATTCATTCCCCACTCACTCTCTCTCTCTTTTTTTAAAGATATTTGTGGGCCATGTTTTGCCTTTTTTTAGATAGGAAAAACAGGAAACACTAGAGAGAGGAGAGAGCGAGGACCAATAGCCTCTATACATGGGGCGCCATTAGGCTACGGGTGCCCCTCTCTCAGATTTCTGACTCTATCCACCGTCCTGTCTCTAAAATGAAGGCATAAAAAGACCAAAAAGTTGTCTGTCGGCATGTGTAGTGTTATAATAATTCAACGTAAACAAAAGCTTTGAGTTAAATTAATCCAGGAAGCGACTTTCTGTCATTTACCAGCAACACTGACGCACACACCAACACACACAGCTGTACATTATCAAACTGTAAAGCACATCATCATTTAAAAACATGTTTCTAATCAGTGTCTGTTTGTTTGTCTCCTCTCAGAGCGAGCGTGGTGAGCATGGAGGAGATGAACCGGCAGCAGCCCACCTCCCCCGAGGAGAAAAAGGTAAACATCTCTCCCTCTCTTTGACGCCCACTCACTCCTGTTCATCTCAAACGGGCTGCAGCAGCTAGCTCTGCTCTCAGCCCTGCAGACGGCACAAAGGACCCCAGCAGTCCTCGTGCTTCCATTGCTGAAGGGCTCCTCGAGGGCTGCTGGTCCTGGCTTTGTTGATTTTGTTATTGTTCTTCTGAAGCGGATTGTGAATCAATCAGCTGGGTGTTGGACTGAATGCATTGTCTCATTCTCATGCATGTTATTCATAACAGTGAGTATAATAGATCTCCTTTAAATGAATGTGTGTGTGTGTGTGTGTTTCTCCCCAGACTCCGTCTCTACGGCACTTCACGACCTCGGATCCTCTGCGGACGTATGAAAACCGGCCGAATAGTCACATGAGGCCTCTGAACAGGCTGACACCCAAGAGGCTCAGGTACACCTTAAGGGTGGTTTCACACTAGGGACCCGGATCCGAGTACGCTTGACCCCAAAGTCCGGTACTTTTGATCAGTGTGCACACAAACGTACCGTACTCGGTTACTGTGCCCGATTCTGCTTGAAGAGCTGGTCTGAGGCACGATTCATGTGTACTCGAGTACGGTCAGCAGGAGATGTGAACGCAACCGTGCCCAAACAAGGAAGTGGACCGCTGTATTCTAAACAACTCCTACCGATTCAAAAACCATCGTATCTGCACAGCACGGGTCCGTTTTATCCTCTGAGCTGCACGCTATTCGACATGTTGAATCGGCTTTTACTGCGGTTCGTGAGAGGAATCGCTCTGATTGGCTGTTCAGCTAAGTGAATCAGTGCACAAGAAGAAAAACGGAAGTGACGAAAGCGAGTAAACGACTGTTTATCAGACGTTATTGTCGATTAGAAGTATCTATATTACGAGTGGCGAGCGACAGCGGTGTGAAAATGGTCTTCTCGTATCATAACAACGGTTTAAATGTATATATCCGCATTCTTATCCGTCCTCGTCCTCTTCCGGTTTCCCCTTTTTGGAATGACGATTACAGACTACCGCCACCTGCTGGCATGGAGAGTTATGTCCTCTCACGCATGCTCAGAACATACGTGGTGGTTGGCTGTCGGCTTTAGTCTTTGCGGTGTGTTCAAGTGCAACTTTTTTGACAAGACGTGAGGCGACGCCGCAGTCGGCCTTCGCTGCCACTAGTTCTTTGCCATCTGCTTGGTGAGTCAGGGCCTTTATTAACGTAAACGCAGACCAGCTGGAGAGAGGGGAGGGGGAAGCAATCGTGCCTAATGTGAAAACACCCTGATACATCCTGTGATTTAGACGCTCTGTGGTTTCTGTGGTTGAGATATGAAAACACTACGAGGATTATATCGTAAAGGTGACTGCTGTTCTGTTAAAGAGCCATGTTCCATTTTCTTTATGATGATGATTAAGCTAATTATAATGATGAAAGTAATAATGATGCTCATAAAGAGAGATTCATGGCCCGGCCTTTATGGTCATTGCAGGACTCAAGTTCAGTACAATAAAAGTTTCAGGTCCATCCTAACGATCCTGGTGTGCGCTGGATCACCTCCTGTAATCATGTAATAATCTGTCCTGTCAGGTGTCGTGATGTTTGTTTGCATCAGTCTGAGGTGACTCACAGAGTGTGACATTTGGTTTGCTTCCTCTGTCCTGCAGCGAGGTCCCTCTCACAGTAGCAACGTCCTCCCCCATGCCCAACAGAACCAACTATTTAATCATCAGTCCTGCACCTTCACAGGGAATCGTTTTACAAGGGCGACACTTTCAGCACGCACAGATGCCCTCGGCAATGAGGAAACCAGTCCAAAGGTAAGACGCTGACACTCCACGTTTACCCGCTTGTTGTTATTGGAGAAAGAAGTTTGAGTGAGTTTTGAAACTGGAATTTTAAACAGGAAGAATGATGTTGCCATGGATACAGTGAGATATGATGTGGGCCTGCTTTTTCTTCTCTAAAATGTGTTTTACATTTTGGCTAACTTGCTCCAAAAGCAGTTAGCCGAATGAGCTGTTAGCCGTCTCTAAATCCACTCTGTAAACACGTCTCCTGTCCAAAGTCAGCAAAGGTGCGATTATCTGATGGATCTAAAGATGATCTGGCCAGAAGTTCCTGTGGTGTGAGGCGTGCTTAGAGTGATCTTAACCTCCCCGGTCTGCTCGGAAGACGATCAGGGCCGCTCCCATTTGAAAGATCAGAAATCGTGTTTTGTGTAGAGAACACCGAGGACAGCCGAGCACGCTCTCCGTGTCCGAACAATAGCCAATCAGGAAGCTGACAACAAACATAACCATGGCGACACCAGCAGACGTGAAGCATAAAGTTAGATGGACGTCAGAAATGGAGGACCAACTCGTTGAAAACATGTCCTGGAAAACAAACCACAGTCCAACTAATACCTACCGGGGAGCTAACAGCTAGCCACATTTAGCTTGACTGTCATGTTTGTTTCCTCCTAAGTCGCCTTTGACCCCGTGAGATTAAGAAAGTTGAGAGTGGAGACCCTGGCTGTTGGTGAATGCATCGTCATGTGTGGGCTCTCTCACATGTTTGTAAATCGTTTAAGATTTGAAGTTTGTGTACCGGGCTTGAGACAGCATGGTGCTCAATTTTCGGTTGTTAAAAACAATAAAGTCCTACAAATTGGGAGCCTAGGATTTCTATTTTTGTTGCTGTGGTAACAAAACAGGTCTAGGTTTAAACTTCTGGCTCTGGGAAGAGACAGTTTGAATAGAATAGACCTGGAGGTGAACTGTGATCCATCCTCTGTACGGGTCACATCTCGTTGTCTCAGGTTGGTGTCACTTTAATTCAAACGTCAGCTGTAAAAACTTGAATAATAACACGCTGTGATGGCGTTTCTTTCTGTTGTTTTGTCTTCAAGCAGCCTTGATTTGAAGGACAGGTGAGACTTCCCGGCTGATTCTTACTTATCAGACTAGATCTCATTTCATTCTTCATCCATCTCCTGAAACATCTTCATTTTACTTCATCGGGTCCCCGTGTCCACCTGGCCTTTTTTTTTCTGAGCACCAGCGTCTTTTTTCAGTTGTTTCGAATGTGTAGAGAGCGTTCGCAGCAGAAAGCGGCCGCCTGGAGAAAGTGCAGCGCCCAGCGTCCTTTTTAGGAACGATCCACCATTTTTGTGCGGCCGCTCCGAGCGCTCAAGTTAAAAATCTTTCACATTTTCAGAAAGGCGCTGTTGTCGTGTCTTGTACCCACATCCTCTTTGCTCCGTGTCTGATCAGGAAATTAACGATCTCAAATATAAAACATGCAGTAAAAAGTAACGAAGCAGTGTCGCTCATACAGCGGCTGTTGTCAACAGACTGTTGTCATAGAGACAGGACGGACGTGCAGCACTTTTCTACATGCAAGAGCTTCCAGCCAGTCATGATATGCTGTTTGTCACAAAGGCTGCATGTGACACAGAGAGAGCTGGTTAAACCTCGTCCTTGAGTTGTCTCCACAGCCTGGCTGATGATTAGCCGGCCTCAGCTCTGTTTTTACAAGCGGTGGTGAAATATCTGCAGCTTCATGCCTGTTTTCTTAGTAATCATCCAGTGACCCTTGACCTCGAGCTGCTGAGTGTATTTACATCCAAACCCCCGGCTCCATAGTCTGCATTACTTCACTTGTGTTTTCATTGCTGTTCTTTGAACCCTTTCAGCTCTGTGTGTTTTTATTCTCCACACGTCAGTTCTGGAAAAAGTCCCCAAACTAATGCAATGTTTTCCTTCTGTTTGATGATTAAAAGCGACACTGAGCGGCCGAACTTTAAAAAAGAAAGTCGATATCCGAGTGTTAAACGCACAGAATGCAAATTCCGCCACCAGGGGGCTCTCGATCAAAAAATAACAAAAGATGACGACGAGGCTGGCGGGGAATCATGGGAGTGATTCTCTCTGCTCCTCCTACCCACCCCCGATGAACACGACCTCCGAGTTGACCGTAGTCAAGACGACCGGGTGAAACCGACCTGAGGAAGAGAATATGTTTACAGACGAGCTAATGTATCCGAGTATAATTGACATGACGTTTTTATCAGCAGCACATACAGCAACAGTATGGCAGCTCACGCTTCATTATGCAGCAGACTTTGACGTAACATCCGGTGTTTCCACGGCATCGATGAACATGTCGTGTCTGTCATTGCGGCCGCTTTGATAAGACACGTTTTTAACTATAACACGATTTCTCTGGCTTTGATAACTGTTGGAAATATTTGAGGTGATGTGAGAAATCAACAAAAAGGGTTTAGTTAATATTTAATGAAGCTACATACAGGAAGTCAGAACAGTTAAATGAAGGACTACAGGGTTGTTTTCGGACTTTTAATGACGTTTAGAAATCAAACACGTGAAGCCCGGGAGCTGTTCAGACCTCGAAGGATCCAACAGACCTTCAAAATCCTTTTTAAAAAGTTAGCTGATTTTACGTCAGAGAGATTTGGTTGAAATCAGACGAAATCGTCCTTGATTTGTGCAGGAACTCTTCATGTCTTATCAGAATAAATGCCAGATTTCAAACTGTGAAAGTCCTCGGAGTTAAATGTTAAAGATCAGCCTTCAGTACGACACAAACCTGGTTTCAGTTGCTGCTTTTTGAAGCTCCTTCACTCCATCTTTTGTGTTTTTCTCTCCTGCAGAAGTGAATTCTCCAACACGCAGCAAGAAGTAGAGCTGGACAGCATCGTCCTCACCTGTCCAGAGATCGCAGGTACACTAAAGAGCTCCACGTCACACGGAGCTTTTTAGAAGAGCTGTGTGTGTGTGTGTGTGTGTGGAGATACTTATTAAAGATGATATGATACTTAAAGTTCAAATTAGATCAGTTAGTAACTACACTTTTGGTTTTGTGTTTGATGTTTCAGAAAATGAGAGCCTGAACATCAAACGGCGCGTCCAGCAGAAGAGGAAACCTCTGGAGGATTGTTGTAGTTTTCCTTCAGAGGTCAAAGCAGCAGAGGTAAGAGCCTTCATTACCCAGAAATCATCAGTCATTACACACCTCCTCCTCCTAAGTCGTCCTCTAAATGTCAAACATGAGGTGATAACACGTCACGTGACTGCAGCTCTGATGAGTGTGTTTCACCTGCAGCCTCTCCGGCCGACCGTCTACCAGTCAGTCTGCATGAAGTGCAAGAAGCCGAGCGAGGACACCAGTAAATGTCACACCTGCGGGTACGGTACCACGCTGGTTCCCCTTCCGCAGGCCACGCTGTCATCCCCAACCCCCAGACCCCCCATCAGATCCCAGCCCCCCCCCGGACTAAACAGCCTGCAGCAGAACTTCTACAAACCCGCCACGACCATAAGGGTGCCTCGCGGGGACACCCTGCCGATCCGGATCACGAGCACCAGAGGAACCCTGCTGCCCCTGAACAACGGCAGGTCCCCTCTGTTAGCCGGGACGTCCAGCTACTGCGGAGCCAGAAACCCCCCCAAAGGGAAGAGGACGGCTGCTCAGAGGCATGAACTCAACGACCCCAGTGAGTGAAAAGAAGGGAAATGTTTGTGTTAATGCCCAACTGTCAGTCTTAAGAAAACATCCACCTACATCATACTCCTGCATGAAATATTTGAAATTGACCCGGTAGGTCGACCAGGTCAGCAATGAGCAATATGTTACTCTGACCCCTTGTGTTTAAAAAGGGCACTGCAGTCCAAATTCAAAACATTACAGTCAGGTCAAATAAAATCAAAGACAGTAAGCAGAGTTCTTTGACTTTCCTTCCACAGTCGTCCTGTCCAGTGACGAGGAGGAGGAGGCCGACAACGCCAGCACAGGGAGCGTCAACAGACTGGACAGCGTTTCCCCTCGACCGGCTGACTCGGCTCACTCGTCGCCGGCGCCCTCCGGAGGCAGAGTGGAGGCTGCGGTGAAGAGCCCCGGGGAGCAGGACGATCTGGGCTCTGAATTCTTCGAAGACGTCAACATGAAGATCACGATACCGCGGAGAGCACGGATGAAGGACCAGGTGAGACTCCACAGACCGCTCTCGTTTGTGAACTCAATCTTTGTGGTTTTTAGATATCAGCCATATTTTGGTACAAAGTTGACTTAAATGTGCTAACCTGTGCTTTAATTTTGATTCCTTCTCTTGTTTGTTCGCAGTTTGGAAATCAGCCTCCTGAGCAGTTTTCTCCGAGGACGAAGAAACCCAAAATCTTGCCCAACAAGTGTGCCAGCATCATCCTGGAGTGTCGGAGTGTGAGAGTGGGAACTCTGCGCAGGATGGTGACCAAACCTGTGGTGGTGAGTACTAAGGGGATTTTATTTAAAACCTTTATTCTATCAGGATTTAAGTTTACCTCAGATTAACAACTTCTACAACATCTCCAGTTGCAGCCAAATAACTTTGATTCACTTTAAGTGCTTCATCCAGACTTCACGTTAAAGGAAACACAGAAACACTTCATTGGATGGAGGGAACAGAAACAACACATTTCTTTGCTTTTTTGTCTCCTCAGTTTTCCATCGACAGCATCCAGCTGGAAACTGAAGGTAAGAACCTGCACCTGACTTTATGAGATAAGACGCATGCTCACACACTGACATAAGACGACTGTAGCATCACCGTGTTTGTTTGTTTGCAGGCTCGGAGCCCGACACCCTAGAGAAGGTTTGTCTCCAGGCGTCTGGTCTGATCAGCTGCGAGTGGTGCAGCGTGCGGAAGCTTCCGGTCTTGTTCTTCCAGACGACTCAGGAGGAGTGCGTCCGCCTGCGCGAGCAGCTCAACATGTCACAGGAGGAGGGAGGCCAGTGGTACGACTGTGCAGGAGACCGTGAGTACTAAAATGGCAAACACACATTTATACACAACATGCACACATCCCTCTGTAGCTCGTCTTGTCTTAGGCCTCGTGTCAGAGTAATAGAAACAACAACAGAAAAGAGCTGGCTGTGTGCCCGGGAGTGTTTGCATGAAGCGTTGCACGTCCGTCCTGTCTCCATGGCAACAGTCTGTTGAAAACGGCCGCTGTATGACGGACACTTGTCCATTACTTTTTACTGCATGTTTTATATTTGAGATCGTTAATTTCCCGATGAGACACGGAGCGAGGGGGATGTGGGTACAAGACAACAAAAACATGGGGAATATCAAACATTTGGAAAAGAGCGGTGGTGACGTCAACAGCGCCTTTCTGAAAAGTTGAAAAGATTCTCAACTTGAGCGCTCGGAGCTGCTGCACAAAAAAGACGGAGAGCTCGGGAAAAAAAGATGCTCGGCGCTAGGCTTTTTCTCCAGGCGGCTGCTTTCTGCTGCGAACGATGTCTTCTCATTGGAAACAGCTGAAAAAGACGCTGGAGCTCAGAATAAAACGCCAGGTGGACACGAGGCCTTCACAATAAAATCCAGTTTTTATTGCATCATTTAGAAATCAGAAACTTAAAAACTCTGAAGATGAGAGATATTATTTGTATCCATGTTTTAGCTCTTTTGCTTTGTCATTGTGTTCTGTAAAAACACATTCATTGCATTTAATCACTCAATCGTGTCACGTCAAACCCTCCCTCTGCGTGTCTTCCTCTCTGTTCCTCCAGAGACGGACGAGAAGTACATCGTCCTGATCTTCGAGAACGGCCTGGCGATGAACGAGCAGATGATCCTGGAGGACATCCTGGGAGAGATCGGCAAGACGAACAACCTGAGCAACTTCCCCGCAAAGCTCACGTTCGAGGAGGCAAACATCCGACTGGTCAACTACAACAAGGCGTCCAAACAGAAGGAGGAGAAGGTGAGTCCGTGTTGAAATAGACCGCGGCTAATCCGTACTGTCATCAATGATTCATCCGACCAGCTCTCTTTGGTAAATTATTAAACTGCTGGATCAAGACGATTTTTGTTATTTCTGTCCCCTGAATGACTTGAATAATTAACGAGACGGTGAGTCGTGGTGATTTAAATGATGTTAGTCCTTAACGAGTTGAATTAACTCGACTCTATCGGTGTGCAGGTTCATTCAAAGTTACAGTTAGCATTTCTGGGACGTAACTGACGCCCCAAATCACCGAGCACGCCTCGCATGTTTTGTCACTTCACGACAAAATGTGGTCGAGTCAAAAAAAAAAAGAACATGCACTGACGCTGAAGTTTCTTTAATTCATGCTCCCCGCAAACGTACCTGTTCCTCTCTGCCGCAGAAGACCGCTCAAAGCCCTTCAAAAGTTGCCCATGTCTCCCTGGTTACCAAGGTTACCCCAGTGACCCCGGTCACCATGCCGACACGAACACGCATGGCCACACGCCAGCACACCAGCACCTACGACGATGGCGAAGAGGAGGACATGACGGACCTGCAGCCCACCTTCTCCGGACCAATCATCAAGTGAGTTCTCGCACTCCGTCAGGCCGCCGTCAGAGAGGATCGTCCCAATGTAACGGGGTCATTGTTGTTGTCTTCCAGGTTGATGGTGTACCCTCCTCCTCCAGCCAAAGGAGGCATATCGGTCACCAACGAAGACCTCCACTGCCTTAACGATGGAGAATTCCTCAACGACGTTATCATAGACTTTTATTTAAAGTGAGAATTTGTGTCATTCGTAACTCGGGATATCAGTTGTTATCTCGTCCTTTCATCATTTCCTTTAACGCTCTCTCTCTTTTTGTTGTAGATATTTAGTTTTAGAGAAATTGAAAAAAGAGGACGCACAAAGAATCCACGTCTTCAGCTCCTTCTTCTACAAGAGGCTGAACCAGAGAGAGCGGAGGAACGTCCCGGACACCACCAACCTGCCGTGAGTGTCCCTCAGAGCAGCTTTAAACTCTGTCCAAACTTCATCCACGAAATGCTTCACATTGTTTTGGTTTTCATTCCTCAGAATCCAGAAAAGGAAGCACAACAGGGTAAAGACGTGGACTCGGCACGTCGACCTTTTCCAGAAGGACTTCATTTTTGTTCCCATCAACGAGTCGTGAGTTTCACTCTTTGACATTTCACACAAATTACCGTATTGGTCCAAATACAAGACCATCTTCATCATAATTCAGACTCAGCCCGACCCTGGCATCTCCCCCTGGATTCTTACTCTGGTTTCTCCCCAAGTTGTCGCCCCCTTGTGTCTCCTCCTGGTCTCTCCCCCTGTTGTCTCTTTCTGGTGTGTCCCCTCTGTGTTGCCCCCCTGGTGTCTCCCCCTGGTGTTGCCCCCTGACACTGCAGCTGTGAGTGACAGCTGGCCTCAGTCATGAGCCGTACACTCTCTGTACAGATTAGCGGCTCCGTCTGTTGTTGTGAATGTATTTTGGCATTTGAAAGTCTAGACCCCAAACATGAGACCACCCTTTTTTTCAGGTTTGTTTGAAAGGAAAATCATTTTGTATTCAGACCAAAACGTTGAGTCCTGTTGTATTCTAAATCTTCAGTTCTAAACCAGTTTGATGTCTTTGTTCCGTCAGGGCCCACTGGTACCTCGCGGTCATCTGCTTCCCTGGCCTGAAGGGTCCTGCGTTCGAGCAGAACCCGCTTTACCACAGCCAGTTTCCAGCCTCCACCTCGGCCTCCAACCCCCCCTCAGAGGAGAACATCCCGGATCACTGTCGCCCTCTGTCCCCGGACAGAGAGGGTCTGGACAACTCCTCAGAGGACCCGTTACCCAGCGTCCTCCATGGTCCAGAGGGTCAGAGCAATGGTGACCTCGCTAACGAGAACGCGGCCTCCGCCGGGAGACAAGAGCCTTCAAACACCCCGTCGGCGTCACGTAACGGACAGACGGACACAGAGCAACCATACACAAGTGAGTTCTCCGTCGTCTGAACGTATCGGCTCATAAAGAGGATCAGGACTGACTGAGCGTCTGTAACAGCGACAGTCAAAGACTCCAAGCTCTGACATCGACTGTCTGCTCTAATATCTCACGCTGTTCTTTGTTCTTCTACGTGTACATTCGTAGAGGAACTTCCTGGCACCCAAGACAAACTCTCTTTTTACTTTTAAAGGCCAGTTATTGAAAAATACTTCAATCATTTCAATCTGCTGACAATCATTTCATGTGTCTACGCCACGGAGATAAAGTGCAGCGCCCAGCGTCTTTTTTCCGAGCAAACCGACCTTTCTGTGCGTACGCTCAAAGCACTGAGAACCTCTCAGAAAGGTGCTGTTGACTTCACCGGCGCTCTTTTCCACATATTCGATATCCCCCGTAGTTTTGCCTCCTACGGATCGTGTCTTGTTCCCACGTCGTCCTCGCTCCGTGTCTGATACAGAAAAAAATATGAAACGGTCGATCTTAAAGCGGCCGTTGTCATAGAGACAGAACAGACGTGCAGCACTTCTCTTCTCAGGGCACAAGCGCTTCATGCGAGCGCACAGCCAGCGCTTTCCTGCCCGGATGTGATCTAACACGTTCTGATGTTTTTGTTTGTGTCTGGGATGTTTCAGGTGAGTTGCACAGAATCAGCGTTTGCTACGGATCAGGAAAACGAGACGACGACACCTTCACCTTCTCTGATGACCAGAGCTCCTGTCACGTACGTCACTTGGTCTCTTTTCTTTCCATGAATTCAAACATTAATCAGTCAGAGACTCAACGAAGACTTAAATGTAGAAACTTTAAATGTTTATTTTGTGTTTCAGGACGAGTGCAGCGAGGACGGGACTGAAGACGCCGTCGCCTCGGACTCCTCGACTCTGGCGTCCAAACAAAACCTCTGCAGACAGTAAGTTTGTGCACTTCTGCCTCTTCACCTGCAGGTGGTGCTGCTGCTCAAGCTGAATCAAACAGCAGAGAGTGAGCCGTACGAGATCACTGACTTTAGTTTCATCTCTCCCCCTGCAGGCCTTGTATCCTCATCATGGACTCTCTGCGAGGTCCGGCTCGGTCGACTGTGGTGAAAACTCTCCGAGAGTGAGTGTCTGCTGAGATTACGTGATGTGACAGACGGATGTAACGCACGACTTTAGAGATTTAGGAATCTTAAAGAAGAGCCTGAAGAAAGAAAACAGCGATACATCATCCTGTGTCACACAAATAGTTTATTTGTCTTGTCATCTCAGGGTCAGATCCTTCAGAAAGCACAGAGAACAAGAAGCTTCAGAACATACCTGAGAATCAGCCACTTTTAAAGTTTTCCAAAGACTCAAAATAAAAAGAGCTAGCTCAACATTTATGTAGTCATGCCGGTGTTTCAAAATGTGACGAATGAACTGTAACTCCATTTCTACTGTCATAAGAGAAACGCATCCTACCAAGCTGAAGAAGAAGAAGAAGAACTCGTGTCTCAAAGTCAACATAAGAAAGAAGCTCAAACCTGCTCATTATTCATTCTTTCTTAGTTCTATGTTCGATCTGTACAGATATTCACATTTATTGTGGTGACCCCTCAGTTATCAAACACGTGTGGAAAAGATTTATAACGAAGACAAGATGGTCACTCAGCTGGAGAGTAACTGAGCATGTACGAGCATCACCGCTCGACACTCTGCAGTGATGATGCTTGTTGTAATCCATATAGCGCCCTCTGCTGGTGAAAGAGAACTGCTAGTGTAAAACAATGATACTCAAATGAAATGCTGCAAGTCGAGTAATATCGGCGCACATCTTGCTGACTCAGCACTTTATTCTGTGTGTAATAGAAGCTGCTAGGAGCATCAGTCTGCCTCTTACATTTTACCGTGTTAGCTTTTTTCTGTCCTGTCATGCCTTTCTGCAAAACAAATCGCCCTCCGAAGACAAATGAAGTTGAAGTTGATTAAATTAGACGATACCAAGTGTTTTAGGCCACAGAGTCAGAATCTAAAACGATCTTAGAGCACCATGGAATAAACAAAAACAATAACAGAGATCAGGAGGAAAATGTTTGAGTCTTTCTCAGACGACTTAGAGCGACGTTTTTACCTGGGTGATTTCAGTCGTACGTTTTTTTACTCTTCCGTCTTTTAGAGTAAGTTGAGATTAACCAAACCCTCAGCTTGAGTTTGTGTGTGTGGCTCTGAGACTGAGTGTGTGTTTGTTTTAGGTACCTGGAGGTGGAGTGGGAGGTGCGTAAAGGGACTCAGAGGAGTTTTGGGAAGGATGTGATGAAGGGCTCCAGCCCACGTGTGCCTCAGCAGGATAACTTCAGCGACTGTGGAGTCTACATCCTGCAGTATGTGGAGAGCTTCTTCGAGGTGAGACCAAGAACTTTATTTCAAATCCTCCCCCTGAAAAGAGTCAGAGTCATCCCTTCTGGGCCTACGTACATCTGTGGTGGTGTCTGTGTCTGCAGAGACCCTGTCCTCTGACTGGATTTTACTGTTCTGGTTTGTTCTGGTTGACTCGGGACGTTTTATGGTGTGTTTCCTCCAGCCAATGACAGCGCAGCATGTGAGTTTAGGAGTGGATACAGTTCAGGGATTGGACGCGATTCAAACCGGTGAATATGACGGACGTGGACGTAGCAGCAAAGAAGAGAAAATATAATCACAGTGAGGTGAAACACCAAGCGGATAAAGCTCGTTCTAAAACGAGGGTGAACCTTGTGTTGTCTTTTACCCGTGGACGTGGAGTTGGTCTGCTTCCTGTTGGACAGGCAGGTGACAAACACCGGCGGTTAGCTTGTGCTAGCGTGCGTTAGCTTGCAGTGTAGGTACAAGCAGTAAACGTACACACTACGTCCTGCAGTGAGCCCATGATCACGTAAAGCCATGCATGTGTTACATAACGTTGTGTTGAAGCTGTAGCCGTGCTCAGGCCGGGTTAGTCCTGGAGCAGTGTGAGTGCAGGCCAGCCAGCGGAGGAATGGGGAGGGGGGGCAATCATGCTTTACACGGTACGGTGCGCCCTTATACACAATACAGCTCTGAGAAATGAAGGACATATAGATAGAATTGGAATAAAATAAGAACATTAAATCAGTATGTCTTTGGTCTCTTTTTGCAGAATCCGATCCCGAGTTTCCACCTGCCCGTGAACCTGTCCGAGTGGTTTCCTCAGCAGCGGATGAAGACGAAGCGCGAGGAGATCAAAGATCTGATCCTGAGGATTAAAGAGCAACAAGAAGCGGACAAAAAGGAGTCGGAGCAGGTCGAGGCTCCACCCGGCTCTTCTGAAGAGCCCGAGATCGAAGAGACTTCTGGGTCCACGGAGCGGCCTTCAAACTTTCCCATCAGCCCCTGAAAGGACCCCCACCTTCCTCTTCCTGTTTTATCCCCAGTCACTCTGGGGCTCAGTGAGGGGGGGCGGAGCCTGATTGTACGCTGCTGGTTTCACGTCACGGTGTCTGAAACGGTCCTGAACTCCCTCCATCACCACAGACATGAAACACCTTTAAATTTGTATCGAATAAAAGTGTAAATATGCTGGAGTTTTCCCGCTGCCTTTGTAATTTACCGTTTTCTGACTCAGTCATGAAGTGGCCCACTAAGTTATATTTTCATCCATGTTCTTCTCTCCAGGACGACCCGTGCAGAAGATACTGTTGCGCTCGTGCATCCTTATTTTGTATGCCTTCTAGTTGTGTAGAGGAAATCAACAAAGACTCTATAAGAAACTGAATAGAAGAAGAAGTTGCTGTTCTTTGTAAGTTATGGATCCACGTGTCTGGAATAAAAAAGAAGAAAAGAAAACCGTTTCCCTGAAGTTGACTTCCAGGTCACGAGTCACAGACGTAGTTTGTTGTTCGGTTCAGCATTAAAGGAACCGCACACACACGAGCACTCCTTCGGCCTTACATTTTTATTTGTGCTGTCGGGAAGTTTGTGTGGTTTGAAATGTTTATTTCACGGTTCTCCTTGGAGACTCAAAGAGTTCATTTCAAAGTGCTGATTGTACAGATTTATAAATGTAAAGGGAACAGCCTCATGTTGAAGAGGAGGACTGATTTCAAGGCGGACTGAGAAAGATCCTTTTAGCCTTCATTAGAAAGGACAGCTGAAGGGAGAGTGGGGGGGGGGGACATGCTGCAAAGAGGTCTTACCCACACCCAGGAACACTGTGATGAGGACTACACTTCCTGCACATGGGGCATGCGACTAACCGCTAGGCTACCAGCGCCCTGCAAATCATCATCTCTCTTCGGGTAGCCGGTGGCCTAGTGGTTGGGGTGCGCTCCACATGTACGAAGGCTATAGTCCTCGATGCGCGAGGCTCATGTTCAGGTCCGACCTGTGGCTCCTCTCATGTCGCTCCACACTCTCTCTGCCCCTGGTTTCTGAATCTATCCACTGTCCTGTCTCTACAATAAAGGCATTCAAAGCTCAAAAATAAATCTTAATAAAATGAAGTGTGACTGTTTCAGCAGAGACTTCAGCCTTTTTCACACGTGCACACACGTGCACTTCTGCCTGTTCACACACGTCCCTAAAACCTGATTTATATTTACGTGTCAAATCTACGCCGGAGCATTCGCCAAAGTTTGCTTGACCCTGTTCCTGTACAGAAGCATGCAGATGTACACCTCTGCATCGAAACAACGCAGACAGCACGCCCTGTGATTGGACACTGGGTTGCGTCATATTTTCTGCATTTACAACATGTCCGGTATCGCCGCTGTTTCGAAAATGTTGCTGAAGGAAGAACGCTACAAGCCGGCGTAATCAACTGCTGCTCAGTATTTATCATCTCCAACATAAAGTTACAGTCGCCTCGTGTTCACAAACAAGCAGAGAATGTGGCCGAACCGAAAACTGGCGATATAACAAGCATTGAAATCGAACCGCCAAATAGCATTTGTAGGGTTTTGCAGAGCTACACAGAGCAACACACTAGTATCTAGTGCTCACACTACGATTCATTAACTGTAACTTTAGAAGAAAGAGGCGAACAATTGGATGGGAAAAGAAATGAGCTCACGTTGAAGTCTCAATAAACCAGCATCAGTTAGATACCTGAAGTATGAACTCAAACAGGTGTGAGACCGATGTGTCTCCTGCTCTCTCTCTCTCTCTCTCTCTCTGTCTCTCTCTCCCTCTCTCTCTCTCTCTCTCTCTCTATCTCTCTCTCCCTCTCTCTCTCTCTCTCTCTCTCTCTCTCTCTCTCTCGGTTTGTTATGAAGCGATGCTCTCAGCTTTCAGTCTGGTGTTGAGTGACTTATTCTTCAGTCTGAGCGGACTCTCACAGTGTTCAGTTACCGAACACTAAAACATTCATGACTCCTGAACTGTTGTTTTGTTGTCCCACTTAAAGAGCTCCGTCAGTCAGTCTGCATCATATCAAATATTGAAGACTCCTTTATTAAGAGCTGCTTTAAGTGTTCATAGGAGAGAAAGTAACCTGCAGCCGAGGATGAGCGGAGACTTCACTAACAGAGACCACACCAAGAAAGATTCTGATTTACAATAGTTTATTGTAATGTGCAGAGATGGAGGATGATCAGAACATTGAGGGTGGATAGATGAAGGGGATGAAGGGATAAAGGGATGAAGGGGGGGTAAGAGTTGAGGGATGAAGAGATGAAGGTAAGGGTCGAGATGTGGGATTAGGATCAGACCTTTAGGGGTCCGTAGCTCAGACTGCCATGCAAGTGTTCAGTCCTCTCATTTCACTGAACAAGAAGATTTGTTCTCTCTGTCGTCGCTTATAGTGGGACTCAACCAGTAGGAGCTGGAGGTTTGGCGTGCAGAGTCACCGTATGTACATAACAAGTCATGACTCTGATCATAAGAGAACCTCTTAAATCACATTCATCTAATCTTTACACGACAGAGGCTGGTCAGAGGTGAGACCCGTGTTCACTCACTTGAGCTGGGTTGCAATAGGCTGCATGCAGCTTTTACATTTCCATCCATCATCTACGCCGCATTCCCCTTTCGGGGGGCTGGAGCCGATCCCAGCTGTCATTTGGCGAGAGGCGGGGTTACACCCTGGACTGGTCATCAGTCAATCACAGGGCTGACATATAGAGACAACCAGCCACACTCACATTCACACCTACGGACAATTTAGAGTCACCAGTGAACCTAACCAGCATGTCTTTGGACTGTGGGAGGAAGCCGGAGTACCCGGAGAGAACCCACACATGCACGGGGAGAACATGCAAACTCCGCACAGAGAGGCTCCTGTCAGACGGGGATTCAAACCAGGAACCTCCTTGCTGTGAGGGGACAGCGCTAACCACTACTCCGATGTGCAGCCCGTGCTACAGTTCATTGCATCAGATTTAATACTGTCTTCAGCGTTCTTTAATGTCTGATAGAGGGTTTTTAAATGCCATCCATTTCATCATAGAAGTCTAACTTAATTGTTTGTATGGGTTTCATAATGTCCATATTCGACTGACATAATAAAGCCTTATCCACGTCACCTCTTTCTGCTTGGCCTGCCACGACTCGGTCTTCGTGGTCAGACCCTGACACGTTTCTCTTTGACTCCCTTTCTCGGCATATTCACTTTTTCTTACGCTCGTGTGTTTAAGTCGTGTCTTTTTTTTGGTTTGGGATTGTGTAAGTAGAATTATTTCAAGATTAGCAACAGAGCGCAAGTAACCACGTCCACCTAGCTCGCCGTATTAACCAGAAGTCTCATTGCAGCTAATGTACTGTGACCTTTGGAGACCAAGGACCCCTAAACTAAAACAATTAGACCCCTTTTTGATTTTGTTTGCTGAGGATTGGCCATCTGATCTGATTTTCACCTTATGATGATTGGTTATCAACAATACGCATGAAACCAAAGGGGTCATCCATTCTATCGTATAGATGGATTTATATTCCTGAGACCCTCTCAGCGTCCTCCTGGGGGGTCCTGGGAGACGTTTGTCTGCAGTGGCCAGTCGAGGGTGCAGCAGCAGACGGATTAGCACCCTTGTTGTCGTCTTTGACATCATCCCCGTTAATCCCCACCCTTCATTAAAGTATTACAGCTCAGTGCGACTCACGCCCACAGACAACAGAGAGAACGCCACAGTGGAGGTCATAATGAGAAGGAAACACTTCCTCCTGTAGAGTCAGACAGCTGTGTGTTTTAAAGGGAGACACGTTAAAGGACCGATTGTTGAAACAAATCACTTCCTGTAAACAACGTAGGAAGTGGAATCTCTCAACAACTATTGGATTGATTTAAACGTCAGCTGAACCATCGATGGTCCCCAGAGGATGAACCCTCCTGACTTTGGTGATCCAGTCTTAAGCCTGGTTCATACTTCTGCGTGGAATCTGGTCGTAGTTACGCCGTAAGACCCGTCAACTTAGTCCGCCATTTTCGCCCTGCTCTTCTAAAGTTATGCATTTGCCTCCTGAGAACCCTCGTCTCCCTTCTCAAGTCCGGTTTATACGTCACGTTTGTCTGCAAAACTTTGATTACAAACTCTAGTTGGCAGTGCGATTTCTATGCTAATGAAACCGCCAGTTACTAGTCCCGCCTCATTCTTCGCTCGTTTGTGTACAGGAAACTATGGCGACTGAAACCCAGCACATGATGTTGGAGTCGGAGCTGGTAAATATGGAGCAGCAGTTGATTAAAATGCAGAGAAGAGAAGAGAGAAGGCGTTGGAGGAGATCGAATGTATAACTCGATAGCATTGTTAGCTCAGGAGGCTACTAGTTAGCCTGCGTTAAACACACAATATAAAGAACATAGATTTATAGAATCATAGACTGTAAATATTAATGGACAAAGCCTGAGTGATGTCCCCCGTCTGTTCCTGCAGGGGGCGCTGGAGTCCCATCGATGGCGGTCTCCATGCTGGAAATGCTGTCTCAGCCTAACTTTCAGTCAACCTAACGACAGGCTGAGAGCTGGAGCTGAGGCGGGTTTTAATCCTCCTGACAAACCGTTACACGGCGCCCACCTGTCAATCAGGTCAGCTACACGTCGTATTGTGAATAACTCTTATCCTTCATCAAATCAAAACTGATGAGTCATCAAAACATTCACCCCCCGTACAGTGTGTGCTGATCGAGACATGAGCTAATCAGAACCAGGCTGTAAACATGTTAATGTCTGCTGTAAAAACAGGCTTTTTAGAATGGGTGTGTATGTGACTTCCTGTGCTTCTGCAGCCAGCCTCTAGTGGACATTCGACAAATTGCACTTCCGCATTGGCTTCATTTTTCAACACCGAGGTTGCCGTTTGTGTGGAATAAACACAGAATAAACACAGAAGTGTAAATCCGGCCTTACAGATTCATGACAGATTTCCATGAAGTTTGGTTCTTTTCCATGTGGCTCTGGATGATTTTTGGTGATCTGGACTTTACAAAAACATGTGTTGGACATATGTGATTCCCTTTGGAGGAATTTAAATCAATTTGTTGGTCCTCTGACTTTCCATTTCAACAGTATTGGTTTGTGTCAAATTCCTGCAAAGCCAATTACAAACCTATCACCCAGTTTTACTTTATTTTGGTTGCAACTTAAGGAACTGTTTGCATGCTCACATGCTATATCAATGTTTGTACGGAAGCCCTAAGAGGACATGCACGATTATTTATCTGGTTTTTCTGTGATAAGGAGATCATTTCCGTCGTTTGTCTCAAGATCTCGAGAAATTAAGACTACAGGAAAGCTGCGTTATTATCCCGGGATAACAAGATAAATAAGTCGAGATCTCGACTTACGGAGTTAAACATATTTTATGGATGTATGTCTTCTTTGGGCTTCCGTAGTTTTGGTTGTTAAGACAGAAATGATAAAGGGCTGTTACCAAAAAGACTTGAAATGAATAAAATATGATTATTAATTGTCATTGAAAATGAAAATAAGGCTGATGCTGTATGGGGGTCCTTAACATACAAAGTTTAGTAGCCTCTGTTTTTAAGGATCTGTTTACGCCCTCCATCACTGCTGCTCCTTTAAATGATCATGCTCGTGAGCCTGAAGCTGCCGGGGCTCGCGTGGTCCCACCTTGGATGCTCCATTGTGCAGCGAAGCATGCGTAAAACCCCCTCCCACTCTCCTCATGGACTAAAAGAACAGCGCCCTCTGCAGGGAGACTCTGCAGGCCGAGGAGTATTTATCAAGCTCGTGACGTCACAAGGCCAGTTTCCCAGGATTGCTGCGGGAGTCGGAGGCTGCAGGGCGGGGAGAGTTTGGCCCAAGCTGCCGGAGAGGACACCTTATCATCAGGAGACACCCGGCTTGTGCGGCTGCGTTGTTGGGACGTGCGCTTCGTTTGTGGGATTTTTTTTAAAGAAAGAGAATAAGATTCAATTCGTCAGAGAAATTGCTGGAATTCACGCACAAACGAGGTAAGCTACACCGACAGCCGTGTGCATGGCTGAGGGAGAATTTATCGCAACAAGACGGGGATGTTAGCTGACGCGGCTACAGCACGGAGCAGCGTCCCCGGTGCTAGCAGCGCAGGGAGGCTGTCAGCGCACATTGTGGCTTTCCCAGGAGGAACACCGTGAACACACAGCTGAGAGCTCTGACATATACATGTGATTTCCTCAATAATGTAACGTCAACCTGATTTGTTATCATTCCTACACTCAGAGGAGGGAAATGTAATGTTTCTATCAACAAAAATCGTGCTCCGATTTGCCTAGCTTTGTTCAGAGGAGTCTTCGCCAGACTTCATTCAAACTAAAGGCAACTTAACGATGTTTTGATCATACATAGCGACATCTGTATTAGAAAACAATGCTTATGATATATTTTGAACATTTAGGAGGCAGTTAGTAATTCGGCTTATGAAAAATCAACTAAGCATGCTTTTATTGCAGTATGGCTTTAACTTTTTGAACACGCTCACCGTTGCTGCCATTGCCATTAAAGGGCTGAAAGAGCAGGGATGAAACAACCGGCGAACAATATTTAAAAGTTGGATTATCCAAAAGTTGGTATACTTTTTGGATCACATGCACGCCGAATTAAAGAGAAGTAAATCCCGAGTTAGAAAAAGTGATGATTCATTATTCATAGTGTATTTATGTGGCTGATACGCTACGTGATAGCAGAGTCTACTGTTTTTTAAAGGAGGTTCGGCGCGTCGCTAGATTGTGTTTACACAGTCGAGAGCGTTGCACACATCGGGATGAGCATTTAGCACAAGCCTTATTTCATTAGAGGGGAGTTCAAAAGGAACAGAGCTTGGCAGCTGCGTGGAGGATTCACTGGTGCGTACATGACATGAGAGGCTGTGTGGCTGTGCAGCAGCTCCAATATGTCAGATCTCACAATACGAGCACGACTGCGGCCTGCACACAGACTTACACACCCACACTGCTGCTGCTGCTGCTGAGCCTGGGAAGAAGAAGAAGAGTCAATGGACATGTTTTGCATAATAAAAAAAGCCCAGGCCGGTTGGTGGTGGCGGGTTTGGCCATTGTGGTGTTATTGCCTGAGCGATGATGAAGGATAATGTGGCATCCTCTGAAGTCAGGATGCAGGGAACAGGCTCAGTCATGGCTGTGTTTTCTATCTGTGTGTTGCATGATTACATAAGAGCTCTCTGTGCTTATTGTGTTTTTCCTGAGCGTGTTCTTTATGCTGAGGCTGCTTTTAGATCTCTATAATGGTCATTTACCTCTGACAAAGCCACTGAAAACATGTCTGACTTTCTCAAAAAGCACATTGTGTTGTGCTTTTATCATATCCTCATGTTCTTTCTGTGCAGTTTGTGCTGTTTTCCATACTGCTTTGTATGTTATAGATTTACAAGCGTGCATTTTCCAGGGTGGAGGCCTCTCGTGTTGCCTGACCCCTGCAGGGACTTTGACTTTTGCTCCATCTTTTATGGACGTATTGACTTTTATTTGCATTATGTCACAACAGGAAACACTGCTTACAGTAACCACGCTGTCCTTCCTGAGTTCAGGGAGGTTCAGGAACTTCAGGGATCAAAGTCCTCTTCAGGAAATGATCCTGAATGTTTGCATGATTATTGGATTAATGCTGCAGCCATAGTGATATGCATATTGCAGCCTGGAGCTCCACAGTCGGGTGTAACAGTGTTAACTAAGAAGTGTAAGAACTGTTGGCCGCAGAAATGTCCAGTGAAAAGTGCTTGGCATGCTGGGTAATGGCGCATGCCCAAGTGTCTTATTCAGGATAAGCAGTTTACATGCATCTTCATTCACTTAAGACATCCTTGAATACATGAGAAAGCAGAGGATTCCGGAAATGAGACAACTAAAACAACAATACACAGCAGTTCAGAGTCTAATGCTCATGTTTTCTCTCTGTAAACAGCTGTTTTCTGATTTGTTTTGTGTTCGGTAATTCTGAAGGAGGAAGCAGCTGGAGGCCGGAGAGGGAAATTGTAGGGAAACCTATAGTAGGCAACAGGAATTCCTGGAAATATCCTGGAAGTGTATTCTGGATGTGGGAGAAAGGGCATGTCATTAATTCTTTGTGAAAGTTTGTTTATATGAAGGTCACCATCAGGACACGTAAAAATACAGGAACAAAAGAATCTCTCTATAAAAGCGTTTAAATGAAAACTGTGCTAAACTGGTCTAGAGTTCATCTGTAGCCGTAACAAAGCTCTGCTGTCATTATGTCTAAAGACATTCATATTGATTCCACAACGTTGAATATTGGTGTCCCAGTCTGTAAATCCACATTGAGTTTCGGCGTTGCGGAAGCGTGAGAGAGCACCGCACAGCCGGAGCTCCACATACACACACAGTCAAACATGCACACACACATGAAGCGCAGTTCTCCTCCGGGTAGTAGAGCGCGGAGAGCAGGCCCATTAGCCAGTCTATGGCTACAGCCCCATCTAGTGGCGGGTTGCTACCTCGCAGTATTAGCACATCATTTGACCGACACCGAGTGTTAACATCTGAAAATATGAATAACCTGTAACCAGCTGACTAGTTATTCTGGTGCAGACTAAACCAGCACATCCGTACTCGGAGTGCAAAGTGGATCATTTCTTGTTTTGAATGACAATGAAACTGAAATCAAGAAGTCAATAGCGCCCTCTTCAGGCCTGGAGGATTTCTGGTTTGATGACTGGATTTTCCGTGTTTGTTTGACTTGTTTGCATTGTTGATATTGTTGCAGCATGTTTCTGATCTGTCTTTTTGCAGCCCTCGTCCATCGTTGTTGTTAGTTTCAAACTTTTGTTTGTGTTTTGCAGTGTGTCTGATTTTAGAATTCAATCCTCCATATGGACATTTTTGGGCCATTTGCAGCAAGTTCGCCCTCGTTGGCCACCGTAATGAACTCCATCTGTATGAAAACATTTGCTATTATAACTTAGAGACGTGATTAAACTGTTGTCGTGACTACATGTAACTTACTGTAAGTCCTGTTTCTAAAGGCCACAGAGGACACACGCTCTGTTTGGTGCTAAAGCTGAGATTCAGATGTCGGGTTCAGGAGTTGAACTCTGCTGATGCTGACCTCTCCGCAGCTCTGACAGAATGGACTTTCTCCTGACGATGGAGCTCGAGGGTTCGTACAGATCTTGTTTCTGATGGAGGCGTGTTAATGAAGAAGGTTATGAAGGGGTTAGGGACCACCCCCCCCTCCCATCAGCTTTTGTAATTAGGGGAATGTGAGCTGGATTAGTCGGGCCTCTCGGAGCAGACCTCAGACTCCCGTTGATGGTGATGAAGAGTGTCGACTTACAGCAGCGTCTGCGAGCGCGGCGGCCTCGCTCCGGGGGGGTTTGTGGTCTCTGAGGGAGCAGGAACATCGTGGACGGAGTCGACTTTGTTGTTGTGTTTTGGTTTCACACACGGTGCCGGATTACAAGCGGACCGCGGCCTGTAAACAGAAGTCATGTGGACTCGTGTGTACTCAGTGGTGAGTGTTTGTCTTTCTCTAAACGTGGTGGTTATCGAGGAAAAGCCCAGCTGAGCCCGGACAGTGTTTCTTTAAATCCACCTGATCGTACTCTCATGTCATTTAAGAAGTCCAAAGTACGCAGTTTGAGCCTTCGTGACTCTTTGAATCACATCTTCACTCTAAATCTTTCCTCCGTCTGCGTCACAGCCTGAAGGAACAGGAGCTCACATGTCAACATCCGGCTCTTTGTACCCACAAACCTTTGCAGTTTATGAGCTGTTGGGTTAAATTACCTTCTCCCTAAATAACCAACCAAACTGAAGTCCTCTTAGGGAAAAAAGAGGTTTAGAGTCAACTTAATTTAGTCCTTGAATCAAGTATCTAGCTCACGCAGAATGGATGGATTATAAACCTTTAAGTGCGACCAATGATTGTGACTGAGCAGATATTTGGAACCTCCGAAAACGTATTGATGATAAATGATGGTGCGACAACAACAGAGAGTTTAACGAGAGTTGAGGGAAGTAAAAATGGCCCCAACATCATGTGAACCTCTTCAGTGTCCTCTAACAGCGTTTATTTCACCAGCAGTCATTTTTCATGCATTTCAGAGAGAGAGCTTCACATCGATGCTTCTTGTTGCTATGTAACTAAAGTCGTCTCTCAGGACTTCCCGTTCCCCCCGTAGTGACTTTAAAGTCTGTTTTAAGTTGCTCTGCAGGCTCAGTGTTTGCTTTTCTTCTGGAAACACTAAAAGCTGTACCGAGGTATACGAACAGTAAGACACACAGAGGGATTCAAGCAACGCGGATAAATAAAAAACAGTCATTTAAATCTAAACAACCACGCAAAACTAAACCAGAAACTCAGGACACCCAGCCCTGATTCAGAGCCGGGCCGCCTGCTTAGAGGACCACAGCCTGCGTACACTACCGGCGCCCTGACGACCTTAGTTTGCATTAAATAATGTATTCACTGCATGAATGGGAAAAGCACATTAAAGCAGGTGAATGGAGCTGCACTCTGAACAAGCTGTGCTTTGCTGCCAGTAACTGAAGTGTGTCTGATCATGTCCGACATTTTCCTGTTTCCTTAAGAATATTGTAGGACAGGAAAACCAGGACTGAGATTTAGAGTGTGACTGAAAGACTATTTTTAAACCTCATGTTGTGTATTTTTAGCAGCTTCAGTCTTTGTCTTCAGCAGCAGACGTGCGTCTCACTCTTCCTCTCCGTCGTGTCTGATCGTTCGACTGATTCACGCCGTCACATTATGTCAACATGCAAATCAACCCCACCCATCATTGTGGTGCAGCGGGCTGCAACCGGGAGCTCATGCACCATCACAGGTTGGCGACCTTTGAAACCCTCCTGGTACAGCGCAGAGGCCTGACACGAGGCTCAGGTGTCACAGATGTGGTGCATTGTGGGTAACAATTGGGAGGAGGCTTAGATTTGAATGGCAGATCTGTTCTTGTCGTCGTTTAGATCAAAAATAACAGAACTGTGAACTTTAAAACGTTATTGACTCAAATATAAAAAAACGTTTATTCAAACCAGCTTTTTAAAAATCTCACATTTGCTCCTGTGGGTTGGAGTTTCCTCGGCCCGCTGTGTCACATTGCTCATTATTTTCTGAGGCTTTACTCCTCGAGGACTTTGAGCCCAGTTAATCCTTCTCCCTTTAACACTTCTCTTAAACGTTCCAGTGCCACAGGAAACCTTTGTTTTTACCTGCTGCCGGGATTGAACTGCTCTGAACCTCCAGCTGCTCCCTGCTGCTTTCCTTTACCATCAATAAATGCAGATTACACCCAAGTTGGGGATTATTGTCTTATTTTGTCAGATACTCTTTGGCTTTGCAAAATGTCCGAGAAACTTTCGAACAGTTTCACAGCGCGTCTTCAGAGTTCAACCCGCTTTGTTTCAGGCGTATTTCTCTCTCTCTACCTGACCTGGCAAAACACTATGATCAAAATCATGAGTTTCTATACTGAATAATATTGATGTCAGAATAGATCAGATGATAGAGCAGTATTCTTCTATTTGAGCAGAAGCCTTGAAAACAACAGATGAAGTTGAGTTTGAGCTGAAGTAACGTGAATCCAACTGGTAAGAACATTTCGTAAACCTCCTTCACGGTTCAAATCAGTGTCTCTGTGAGGGCTGTCATTTTCTACTCGAAATTCAAACATTCATTTGAACCTGGGGGACAGTTCACATTCAAACTGTAATTTTCTGTTTGAATTCAAAATATTCAGTCTAAAAGCTCATCAGACCGTCTGAAGTAGTTTTGCAGTTCGATCCAGCAGAGGGCGCTCTCAGTGTAACCTTTGCACGCACTCTTGACCTCAGTAAATGAAGACAGTCATGTTGTGGCAAAAGCAACGGGGGCGTGATTCAGGAGATGCAAACTTACCGTACATGAGGGAGACTCGTCTCTGCAGACGGCAGCTCAGTGCTTTAGTAACACACGGACACGGGGTCCCTACAAACCCGCAACTCTCCAAGCTGGCTCGCAAACATTTGTGTGTACCCAGAACGTCTGTGCGCTGTGAACGTTTGTTCTCGTCAGCAGGAAATGTTGTTAATGAAAAGAGAGCTGCGGCTGCTCCTGATCAAGTTAATAGACTTGTGTTTCTTGCGAATAATGTTAGCTTAAAGAATGCTTGCGTTAGCTTGCACCTGTGGCTGCTAATACAAGTAGACTATGTTAGCTTTAACTCGAGCTAGCATTAGCTCAATACAAATACTGAGAGTCTGAGATGAAGAAGTTTGAGACATAAGGCCGTATTAAAGACAACACCTCTGTGCTGGGCTCAAACACAACACAACGCTAGCAAATGCTAACATGAGTGCTAACAATGAGAAGTGCGGTGGGTCTTTGTCTGGCGGATGTTTCTTAAAGGTGTGAACTTTAATCCTAACACAGACGAGAGGATGAACAGGAGATGTGATTTACTCATTTGTTGAGTTACTGATGCAGTGAAGACGTCGACTGTATCTCGTCATCATTGAGACACATGAGAATGAAAACGACGATAATAAGACATCGTGACAGTTTTTACGACCCTGTGCATCACAATGAGAGACTTCTAGAAAGCACAGACTCTGGAGTGCACACTTCAAACTCACGTCTCCTCTGAGGATTTCTAAAATTAGAGCATCACATCTCTGCAGTCTGTTCCTTCACATGTTTGTTTCCTGCAGGTTATATTTAGCAGTCACTCCTGCGCAGCCTGTCCTCCTTTTGGACCTCCTTTTTTTATTACACCTCGTCGTCTCTCACATCGGACATGTTCAGGAGAAGCCAGATTTCAGGTCGACTTTTCTTTGCTGCATAAACGCAGAGTATGTGTGTGTTTTTCCCAGCATGCCTCTGGCTCATAAAGTCGATTCAGCTCGGGTCTTTTGATCCTCGTCGTCCTCTGTGTGTCTGTCTGCCCCGCTCAGCCGAGGCCGACACTTCCTGTCTCTCTCCTCGGGGTGTCTGCATAATGTCCCTGACTGACTGACTGACTGTCTGTCTGTCTGTCTGTCTGTCTGTTTAACAAGCTGCTGTGAGACAGTGACACCACAGAGGACAGTCACTGATGCTTTTAATCAGACTAAAGTAAGCTTTCAAATTGATTTCTAAAGGACAAATGTTGGTAAAAATGGGATGATTCCTAACTTATCCTAACGGGAGACTTTGTTTCACCACCTTAAGAGTCCCTGCTCGGACGACTGTACTTTCTACGAGTACAGAGATGTTGACGAGCTGCGTGTGTGAACGTTTCCCAAGGTTTTTTTTTCTTGCCAGTCCCTAACTGAAGTTTCCACTTTGGGCTGAGGTGAGCCAATGTGTGAACGCAGCAGGAAATATTCAGGAAAAGATATTCATGGAGGGAGAGATGACGTTTAACTGGTTTTCAGTCTTTGCACACGTACTGAAACTGCTTCATGCTCTTTTCTGCTGGACAGGATGTTCTTATCACTCTTTCGTTGATTCTGTGAATGGGTCCAGTAGCATTAATATAAAGGCGAACAGTCTGTGGCACGTCTGCTATCGTAGTGCATCCTTTTACGTCGCTTCTTTCCCCCTGCCCCCCTTACTTTCTGCACGGAGGGTCTATTTGTGAAAAGGGCGTGGTGGTAGTAGTTGTAGTTCAAAAGCATCTCCAATATTGATCCTAGTTTGAGCACGTTTCTGCTCGTGGAGCTTATTAGAAACATGCAGAGGCTATTTAGGTCGGGTACAATCACTTCTATCTGAACCAGTTCTCTTGCCCGCTTCCATCGCTGCAACACCTGTTGGTTTGACCTGATAACTGCTCTCATATCTGGCAAACCGAGGGGCGTCCAAAACGGCCGTGTGGGGGTGCCTTAAAACCGCCTACCTTCTCTGGTCCAGACAAATCCAGACCATTCCGGCCGGTAGCCGGTTTAGTAATTATGATGCTTTTGCAGATTAAATGGCCGTGTAGTATTTGAAGACTGCGTGCGTGATGTGTCATCAGTCTGTTCTTCTCTTCTTTAAAGGCGGAGGGTGCAGACACAGACCTTGTGTCTGAGCTCGACCTCTCAGCTTCCTGCAGGTTTGGAGGATTATTCCGTCTTCTTAACGCCTCTACTTTATACATTCACAGACAGAATCCTTAATACCCCGCAGAGGCCGAGGATTTAAGACTCTTTGTGTAATGTACAACTTTTTAGCTGCTTATGACACATTTTATTAGAGTTAGACTTCGCCTTTAGGAGGATGACTCTCGTCAATATTTAAACCGCTTCACAGGGACGTTTTTGAAAACCTCAGCACTTCACAAATCCCTCACATGTGCTGAAATCATCAAAACGGGACACTTCCGGCCGGGACAATGAAGACGTGGTCGAGAGAGGCGGTTAATGAGATCAGTGAAGACGAGACACAAGTTCAGGAAACGCCAGACTGTTCCAAAATGACAGAACAAAAAGCATTGCGAACAGAGCAGCATACATACACACATTATGAGGGCATTATCCCGCTTGTACCATGGTCACTTTGAAAATAAAACAGTTCTAAGATCATCCATCCATATTTTCAAGTCAAAACATAAAGTGAGAAACATTGGAAACGTTTGTTAGGCTTCACAAACATTTGAACAGTTGGATTGTTCAGATTAGATCTGCAGCGCTGCGGCTGAATCTTTCCGTGTGTGTGTCTCTGTGTGTGTGTGTTTCAATGAGTGTGTGTGTGCGTTGGGAGTGTCCGATTCATTCCTGCGCAGGTGAGGCAGTCACCTGTGAGTCTTCTGATCTGGGACACACCCTGTCCAGGAGTCTGCGCTGTGGGTGGGGCTGCTGCTGCTGCTGGTTAATGGTTCCAGAGGAATGCTGGGTAACATTCATGACAACAAGAATGACCTGACTGAACAGAAAACCACAAAAACCTCAAAGCTCAGAGAGACGTCAGGCTCTCATCAGTGACTCATCTCTCTTATTTCCACTTTCAATGTCGGCTCCCAGACAGCGTCAGGAGGAAGAGAGACTGTGGATGAAATGACTGCACCTCGTTCTGTTTGGCCGTGATGTTCTGGTTTGTTCTGCGTGATGAATCAGAGCCCTTCTCTCCTTCACAGTGATGCTTCTTCACCTCTCTTAAGAGCCTAACCTCTGCAGAATACACATCCATTCAGGCAGACACATTCAACACCTTCTAGAAACCGACCGACTGAACGGCAACGTGGCAAAGTATTCCTCTTCTTGTTGTCCAGACCCCCTGAATTATCTCCTCTATGATGGAGATAGATGGAGGACCTCAGAACATTTATAAAAAAGCCACACACCTGTGCAGATTTTAGAAGACAAATCTTCACAGATGGCTGATGTGGAGGTCCATATATTGAATTCTTATTCTAAGGCTCTGCCAATCACAGATGAATCCTGCAGAGACTGTAATGAGATAAATACCCTCAGCCCCGTGGCTCAGTTGGAAGAGTCGTCGTCTCTTAACAGGAAGGTTGGGGCTCGATCCCCAGCTCCTGCAGACACATGTCCGATGTGTCCTTGGGAAAGACACTTAACCCCGAGTTGCTCCGGCTGCTTCATCAGTGTGTGAATGTGTATGAATGGATGAGTTAATACTGATGGACTCTTTACTCAGCAGCCTCTACCATCAGTGTGTGAATGTGTCGGTGTGACCTGCGGTGTAAAAGAGCAAAAGAAAAAGAAAAAGAAAAGTGCTTTAAAAGTCATTTACCTACAAAGTAAAGCTGCTCCAATGTTAGCTAAGAGATTAAAGGTTTTTCATCCTCCACTGTAGGATTCATCTCTTTAAACCACTTTAACGTCGAGCTGAAATGTCACTCAGCAGCTCTGTGAGGGAGGACAGAGGAGACGGGAGGAATCAGAACGACCGCTCGTGTAAAGATAAGAATCACGCCGTCCATCAGCTGTCCAAAGTCCATCGGTGTCATCGGAGCGAAGAACGTGACATTTGTTCCTGAATAATTAGATCATCTCTGAATGATCAAATCAAACGGCAGATAACGGATGTTGGTTATCAGTCAGTGAGGCAGGTCATGAAACGAGCTGGAGAGTGTGAGGCGTGATGTGAGGATGTCACAGAGACTCGATGACGACGAGCGGGGAGAGGTTAAAGGAAGAATGTTTGATCCAGTAAATGTTAAAATGTTAAATTCTGGATGATCTGTTTCTTTGTGTCTTTTATGAAACTGATATAAAGCTTTTTTGGGGTTTTGGATCCGGTCTGACAGGAGAAGTCATTTAAAGATGTGACGCTGGTCTCTGAGAAAGTTGTGATAAACATTCAGCACGTGTGTGACACTGTCGACACGAGGCAGTGAACTGATTGGTTGTAGGGATGCATCGGTTCAACATCGGTATCGGTGTGTTGACAGATCGGCAAATAATGTGGCATGAACCGATGTCAGAAGCCCATTTTTATTTCTTGTGCCAAATCAATTTAATGCTGACATGTAGGACACCTAACTACGGATTGATGAACGTCATCGACCCAGTAATCTGAGTAGTTTGTCGTCTCTCTCCGGTGGTAGAGGTCGTATCAGTGGGGGTAATATTTATAGAAATGTAATTTAAGCGGTGCAGTTTGAGTTCAGACTCTCAGCCTGTTGTGTGTCTGCAGACTGATGCTCGTTATGGTCGATCTGCCCTCAGGGTTCAGGCTCTCTGCTCACCACGTGACCGACTCAGCGGCGGTGACAGAGAGCTCTCAGAGAGCGGCGACACGCATCACACAATCAGCTGTCTGTGCGTCTGCGAGCGGAGGAGTGGGTCCACACATGACTGCAGAAACAGAGCAGCACTTCCTCTGAAATGTGTCGACCTCTCACACTCACAGAGGACCAGATGCTGCACATCTGGCCTCTGAATTAAACACAGTTTCTTTTAATTGATGCCCGTCTGACTTTAAAGGGACAGTCCACCTTCACAGACTTATTCTAGTTCTTGGGTTGTTTCTTCTTTTGCACCTGGCTGTAAAATCAAGTTTTGCATTTTAACATGGGGCTCTATGGGGATTCACTCACGTTTGGAGACCGCCTCAAGTGGCCAGTCGAGGAACTGCAGGTCACGCACCATATATAAAGTGTTTGCTTCATTTTTCCTCGCTGGAGGTTGCTTCTCCGGCTCGGGTTCTTCATGTTTCTGTGTCACTGGCCCGGTGTCGTTGCTGCTCGTAGCTCAGCTCTCTGTTGTGTCTCTCCTCCTTTTAGTGACTCCCTCGCTCATCCTAGAGTCCTCCACACACTTCCCACTTTTGATAGTTTTGTGCTCTAACTTTCTGTGTCAGATGTTTAGCTACTCTACAAACAACTCATTCAGTGAATTTGCAGTGATGGAGGCACTGATTGGCTAATAGGAAAAACTGTAGGCCTGATCAACAGTGAGCCTGGGTTCAGATCTGACCTGTGGTACCCACTCTCTCTCTCTCTCTCTCTCTCTCTCTCTTGCTCTCTCCCTGATTTCCTACTCTATCCTTTCTAACAAGAAAAGTGTTCCAGTGTCAGTGCGTCCTAAATCCCCCCCCCCCCCCCCACCGGAGGTTGATGCAGTTTGATAACTCGTCCTGCAGTCGATCACACAGAGTGAGAGAGGGAGAATCAAACGTTGTTCACCTCATCGCGCTCACACTCTGTGCTGCCTCGGTGCGTCAGGACGCTGCAGACTTGACGACTTCTGACAACCTTTGACTTCCTGCTCCGGCTTCAGATACAAAGAAAGTCTTTGAAAAGCCGTTTAGTGTTTTAACTCTCCATCGATTCTCTGAAATAAAGAGTCATTTAGTAAAGGAAACAAGGTGATTCATGTCATCTCCAGAATATTTATAACCTAAAGATACATATGAGGTTATTATGTTGTGTGACATCACGGCTCATCTTTTGTTATTCAGCCCGCAGCTGTTTGAGCATGGACCTGTTTGAATGTGTGCAGACTCTGAGAGACCAGTAACCTGAGACTGGAGTGTGTTATGAATGATTATTATCACGTCTTTGTCGGAGAAGTCAAAGAGCTGTAGAGGTCAGGAGTCTTTCTTAGTGATCACAAAGAGAGAGAGAGAGAGAAAGCGTCGTCTTTGTGACTTCATGATATCAGAGCTGTTTGCATATCAGGTGAGAGAGGCTTACATAATGTTGGGATCACATTCAATAGTTCAATTATATTTGTTACAGAGCACGAGGGCTCGTTCGTCACCTTGGAAACAGCTGTTGAACAAAATACTCAAATATCTAGATCATGTCAGGAAGACTGCTCCGGATAGTATCCTGATCTGGTTGTTCACACATGCACCTCAGAGCGGGAGACAGTCTCTATCAGACAGGAGGGGGGGCGGGGGTCTCCTGAGGTAAGACGTGATGTTAAAAAAAAGACGCAGAAGTAGCGCACGAAGCAACAGAGTCCTCTACACGACGCTATAATGAGAATATGTGTCTTTCTATCAATGCTACGTGTAGTTGAACAGAATCACAATCTGAACTAAAGAGTGGAGAAGAACATACTGGAGAACAGGAAACAGAATGCAGCAGGTTCATTAGAGCACGGAGATCGTAGAGGTGGCGTGCAGACAGTCTATGGTCGTGCAGCGATCACAGAGAATAAACGTCACCACCCCCTCCCACTCGCTCGAGGTGAATTCTCCTGATTATATCCTGCTGCGTTCTCACATCAGCTCACTCTGACTTTCTGCAGAATAAATACGAGGAGGCTGGAGGAGAAACTCCGGGTGAAGAGAGAAACATTCAGCTGTTTGTGTTTGTGCAGCTCCTCCTGCAGGTATCAGGAGTGTTTGTGTGAAAGAACTGCTGATATGAACTTACTTTTTGTTGAAGGTTTCAGTTCCCCTGAATGCTGTTTTTTTAACAGTTGAAATCATAGATGTGTACTAAAGTGGTGGAATTAGCTATAGTATGAACTACATACTGCATAATACCTTGGACAGTAGTCTGTAGTGTGACCTCCAGTCAGGAAGTAAACAACAGCCCAGCTGACGTCAAACTTGTGAAAAAAGCTGACGAGAGATTCATTTAGATTTTCATGATTTAGAGAATCAACAAAGATAACTGGAGGTATCTTTGTGAGGTTTGGTCTGATTGTGATTATTTCCTCTAATACGACGCTGCTGTCTGTCATTTTGATCTCTGACCTGGCGCTTTGCATTGTGGGAAACAGTACGTGAGGGAGACTGTAGATTCTTCCTGAACCAGAACGACATCCATCCGGGTATTTTTTGGTGTATGCTACATACTGCACTTTGGACGAATCAGTACGAACTACTCGTGTAGTAGCCCGTTTGAAAACAGACCTAGACAACTGAGAGCGCAACGACGACAAACAGCTGACCATGAGGGCGTTCAACGGTTCTCAGGACGCTGAATACTCTGAACTTCATTGGTTTCGTATTGGAACTAGAGGCTGCCAGGCTCTGGACACAGGCCCTTATTATATATTCATAGTCATATTTTGAACCATGAGCTGCCTCGAGCGAGAGAGCACAAACGTGTGTGGCATTGTTGATGTACCAACGATTAAGTGTAATAGAGACTGTGTACTGCAGGAGTGAGGCTGCAGTTTCTGCTCATCAAAACACGTAATCATCGATATCTGGAGCCTAGCACTTCTGGTTTTGTTGCCTTGGTATCGAACCATGCATAATTAGATTTTTAGTATCATATTGAAGTTCTCCCCTTCTCCTGTGAAGTGTAATAAAGAGACGATGAAGAAACAGGGAGTGAGTCTGCTGAAGTGAACGTGGTAAACTCCTCTTTTTGTTCTGAATGCGTCTGACTCTTTGACTAAGAGAAATAATCCACATTAGAGCCGTTCATTTGCATTTCAACGTGATCACTCGCTGTTCCTGCAGAGCCAAACCTTAAAAACACTTTCCTCACGCTGAATTAGCATAACTCTTCAGTGTGTCTGTGGACCAGTGACTGTGTGTGATCGCTGCTTTGGGAATCATCAGCTCTGTTAGCATCTTTAATTTTTCACCTGACCGACGACGTTAATGAGAATAATGTAGCAGAGAGAGAGACTCCATGCACGTTAAGGAGCCGTGCATGCAGGATTTTTAATATTGAGGCCAGCGGCTGCAAATAGATCGTGCTGTTTTAGTGTGAGCGCACGTTAATGTGATCGTGAGTGCTGCACACAAGCTCTGCCATTAGCTCACTTCTGTTGGTACTTTGTGGTTTGAGAATTAGCTGCTTCAGAGCGGAGGGATCATCCGGCTCCACAGCGGGACGTTTCTGAGTTTCTGAGGGAAACCAGAAATAATCGGGTCGAGACTAAAGCAGATAAATTTAGCTGCAGTGTCAGAGTGCTGCTGAATAAGTCGGAGAAGTGGTAAAGTAAGGAAAGATAAAAGGCCGGATTCTCCCCTCAGGCCAGACTGTCCTGCAGATTTGCACATTTGAATGCAAGCGTGTCCAAAGTCCATTTAGTTTGACTCTACAGCTTTGAAAAGTAGCACAAAACCTGAGCTCCATTCTGCATCCCATCCTACAGAGGAAAAGAACACAGCTCCAAATACACAAAGGACCAAAACAAACTGGATTATTCGAATAGTTTTACTGCACAACAAAAGATTTATGTTGTTTATACTTCCTGTTTTCTTCTTGGCGCTGCACAGTGGTGCAGTGGTTACAATGTTCCCTCTCAGTGAGAAGGTTCCTGGTTTGAATCCCCGTCTGACAGGAGCCTCTCTGTGTGGAGTTTGCATGTTCTCCCCGTGCATGCGTGGGTTCTCTACGGGTACTCCGGCTTCCTCCCACAGTCCAAAGACATGCTGGTTAGGTTAACTTGTGACTCTAAATTGCCCGTAGGTGTGAATGTGAGTGTGGCTGGTTATCTGTCTCTATATGTCAGCCCTGTGATTGGCTGGCGACCAGTCCAGGGTGTAACCCCGCCTCTCGCCCAATGACAGCTGAGATCAGCTCCAGACAAATCTGCATCATGATGTTGTTATTCCTGCAAACTTTAAGACGCGTTAATCACAGGAGAAGTGTTTCTTTTTTGAGTTCATGCCACTGCAGTAATCCAGAGTGAAGCCTCAGTGTAACTTACTATTTACAGTGACACAGATGAGCAGGTGCTCCTCTTGGGGATGTTATGGACCAGGGGCACGGAAAAGGAAGTCTTGGCTCAGAGTTAGAGTTGGTTGAATCTAGATTTTGATACCGTTGAACCTCCCCCTCATTTTCCTGTGACTAAACAAACATGCATAGGTCTTTACTATGGATGTTTTGTATTTCTAATGTGTATTGTTCCTCACTCACATGACCTGTCAGGTGACCTCACAGGTTGTTATTATGGAGGTGTGTCTCCACTTGTTGAAGGGCCTGAAACGTCACATGTGGCGATAAATTCCATTAAATGTGACTTAGAGCAGCTGCTAGCGTGCAGACTGAGTCTTTCTTGTATGAATGAAAAATGTACCAAACAGGACAAGTCAACAGATGTGGTGGTACTCTGGTCTTGGGATGACGTCCATATTGTCTATATTAGAGTTAGATTCAGAGAGGTCATTCAGTTAGAGGTGTTAATGATTGCAGAGAGCTTCTTTGTCAACATGGGGAAGTAGCAGCAGGATGAGTTCAATAATTAAGAAGCAGCAGCAGGAGGAGGAGGGTTTGACTGAGAGAGCTGAAGTTGGCAGAAAGCAGACGCTCTATATTTAGCAGCGTTTATCTGTGATGTTCTGATCACAGTTCAGCTAATTGATGCTTTTATACGTTTTCCAACGACCTCGTCACCACCCGCAGCAGCATCCTACTTTCAAATCGCAAATAGAACGACCGTTTTACTGCGCACTTAATCTGTGTAATGAAATTTCCCAGGTTGCATGAAGGCAGCATCATTCAACCTAACGTCATTAACTGGAATAACCCTCATTACCACCTCTGTGATACTTTCATCTTTCATCCACAGTTTTTATTGGACTGCTCCTTGGTGTGTGTGTGTGTGTGTGCTGCACAGTGTGTGTGTGTGTGTGTGTGTGTGTGTGTGTGTGTGTGTGTGTGTGTGCTGCACAGAGTGTGTGTGTGTGTTCTTTCCTTTTTACAACTCGTGCTGCTGCAGTCAGACTCTATAAAACCCACGTTATGTTCGTCTGTGAGTTCAGTTGACTCGTGTTTGTCTGTTTCATATAAACTCTTACATCAGCCTACACGAGCGTGTGCGTGACTTTTACGAGCAGGATGTATTTTGATCTTTCTTTTCTTGAAGTGGCGGCTGTCAGTCGGACATTAAAACATTAACGTCTTCCTGTTTTCAGTCACGTCGTTGTCACTTTGGAGTAAATAATTCAAACAAACGAAGGATTCCAGTCGGATAATGAGCTGAAGTTAGCTAGCTAGTTAAGAAGCTTCTGTTTGCTGTGGAAGAAGACATTTTGGTCACGTGTGTATCAGCGCAGGCCCACCCACTGAAATGTCGGGGCCCCTGAAAGGCCTTGAATGGGCCCTCCAATGATGTCATTTCATGATATCATTACACGGCTGTTGGATCAGTAGCGTTAGCACTAGCCTCCTAGCTAACAGTCGCCTCCTCTGCCTGGCTCTGATCAGCTTTTAGAGTTTATTGAAAAAACGTTCGTTAACAAGTTTCTCTTGGGGTCAAAAGTCACCTCTCTTTCTGGCGTCCTGACTTTGTGCACGGCCTATCGTAGCTTCATCCAGCCGGACATTACTGGCCTAACAGTAAAGTTCGATGGGCTCACCAACCAACTTCAATGTCACTAAAAAAAGGGTTGATACCCTTTTAAGAAAAGGGGCTTTACATTTAGAGACATTCAAAGGTTCTCTCTGTGGTGTTAATAAGTAATGGCGAGTATTTAGGTTTGAAAAAGAAATTGTTAGGATGTTTACATTTAGGATGACCATGTTTTACCTAACCCCAACGAGCCCCCCATGTGCCCGGGCACCAGAAACCTCCCCCCCCCATGGGTGTCTTTGTGTATCAATGGTTCAGAAGTTTATTAGTACGTAAGATCTTTGATATGAGGCATGATGAAGTTTTTCTTCCTGCTCCTCGGTTAAACATTTGTCGGTGCACCATGCAGAGTTTACCCTCCTGGTCAGAGAGTGCGTGACTGCTGAGCCGTGCGGGTCATAAAATATTTGTAGACAGCCGGGCGCTGTAACCTGCAGGAAGTCACAGCAGAGGTGACTCATCAGCCTCGAGCTGTTCTGTCTGCGCGGAGAAAAAGATTTTCTTATTAACTTCAGTGTTGTATGAAGACAGTTCTAAAATGTTTTACTTTAAAGGACGAATGTGCGACATGTTCCACATAAATAAATCATAAATCCAGTCTCTCCTGTGTAAATGTCTCTCTGAGTCATGACTGTCTACAATGAGAGAGAAGCTCGAGTCCCGCTGGCTGTGTTGTTGTCAGAGCCGTGTTTACATGGACGGGACGGCCGGCTCCTCCCCTTGTGTATAAAAGCTGTTTTAGTCAAGGACTAGAGAGAAGAAGAAGAACATACTCACTGATTATTTGGATGTCACGTAAGAGTTTTTAGATCACGCTCATTCTGTGTCAATTTACAGATTCAGATTCAGACAACTCCCAGAAGGGCAGTTCAGTTTCACAGCCTACCGAGCCATTGAAAGAAGCAAAGACAACATAAAGGAAACAAACCATGCAATGTGAAGCTACGAGCTAACTAAAGAGCGCTAACATTAGCATGCTAACACAACAACACACAGGTGTTTGCAGCTCAAGGAAAGGACAAAATTGTACGCCGCTTGCGCTTAACTCCTTTTTGCAAATGCGTTGGAGGTGTGTCTCTGGAGGAGAGCGGAGGCTTCAGTATGGAGGAGGTGTGGCCAAACAGAAGTTTGTTTTGGTTTCATGCTGGAGCTCAAGGGCGACATCTACTGGATCAAAAAGTCGCACATTCTTCCTTTAACAAAGGATGTTACTGGATGTTGGTACTCAAATGTACTAATACTACTACATACGTACCAAAGATCAATAACCTGACCTCTTTCAGGACCACTTCCTGCCTCTTTAAACCGTTTTACTTCCTGCTATGGGTGACCCCTTAGAGACGAATATTTGACTATTAGTTTGAAAAAGCCTCAGTAGATTGGTCTGTCTGAGTCATGGCTTATCTTGGTACATGGACGTGTTAATACTTGTAAAGCAGTTCTGAAATAACTCACTTTTATTCTGAGTGTGAGCATGAAGAAATCCTTCCCAGCAGCATATCCACTTTTTCAGAACTTCATTGGAAACACGAAGAGTCAGTCACAGGGCACGGTCGCGTTCAATTGGCTGCTGTATTTGAAATGATTGACAACATTGACACGGTCAAAGAGAGGCACGGTGGCGAGCTGAAATCAAACGGCGCTGCGCTCAAGACTGTGGCTGGTTACGCTTTTTAAGGTGTGAGTCGGCAGGTGGTGTGCTCTGATTGATTGGTTCTTTGTGCACTAATCAAGCATCACCTGAAGCAGCAGCACCACAGGTAGACAAAATCAGATCTGGAGGACTCACTCACAAACCTGGTGGGCCTTTCTCAAACCGCTCGCTCCCCACTCACGCTCCGGCACGTGGTGAACTCCACCTGACGTCTCGCCCCCAGCTGAAGCTCCCTTCGTTAAGGTGGAGGTCATGAACACAGCAGCAACCTACCAATCAAGCAGAAAACAATTTACCTCCTTTTGAAGAATCATTTCTTCCTCCAAGCTGCTGAGTTTAAAAACAGAAAAAACATTCACCAAAAGAAAAGCTTGCATATGATAAGAAAGCTGTGGTGTGATTCTGATCTGTAAATTGTTTGTGGTTTACACTCGTGGGTGTCCACAGTGATGCAGCAGTGTTTGATCTGCAGTCTGGCTCGGAACAGTTTCATGAATCGATTCACCCTGCAGAGCCTTTCTCCGTTAATGGCCTGCTTTTTATAACAGAGAAAATGCTGCGTGCTGCTTTGTTCTCTGGGGGAATTTTACAGCCCTGACAATGAACTAGCAGCCACCTTTGATCTTTTTGTGCTCATCCTACCTGCAGGCCTCGCACGGCCATGAATCAGCCTGCAGCTGTGCAGAGTTCACGCCTTTTTCTGCTGTTTGTTCAGGATGGTGGGAATCTTTCTCCAAACTCTGTGCACACGATGGTTCACTTAAAGGTCCAACCAGTGAGATGTGTAGAGACTGAAAGTGACCTTACTCTATGATCAGACATTAAGGAAACATGCTATGTTGAAGTGCTGGCTTCTCTGACAACAATGCAGCAGCCAGTATGTCCTCCTTCTAACTTTAGATTCTGGTCCTGAATGCTCTGGATTTGTTTGGACCACACTGTCGGACGGTTCAGGCGTCCACGTCGTCCATTAATTCCTGATAATGGACACGTCGTCGTTGCGTATCTGTCACTAAAACAAGTGGAGTATGCATGCAGTCTTTGTCACGTGGGGAGAGATTAACACCTGAATTACCTGAGGAATCAAACCTGTTATCCTCCAGTCCCCGGAGATCACCGAGCTGCACTGATGAAAGAGCCGATTGTACTCTGACAATTACAGTTAAATGACCATCATTAGAGTGAATAGCCTCTTAGTGTGCTGCTCAGATAACGCTGAACTCCGGGGTAGTTTATTGAAAGTTGTCTTAGAAGATCATTGAGTGCTGTTATGAAGTTTGGCAGGAAGTCAGCGTGTGAGCAGAGAGATGCTGGATGTTGCTCTCTGGACTCAACATCGACTTCATTTGTACTAAGACGGTCTACATTCTCCTGTTTTTGACTATTAATGCCTTCTTTGATATTTGATTGACTCATAAGACAAATGAGTAATCCACACTGAAGCCGGGGCGCCCCTGACACGCACAGAGTCGAGAGCAGCCTGCAGCAGGAGGAGAGTCTCCGGCTGAGCGTCTAAACAAAGAAAAAAAAATTTGAGAGAAAGATTTTTATTTTTACCGTAGATGCACATCGGTTAAAAAAAATCAGTTCAAGAAATAACAATCGTTATCTGTGTATGCCCTGAAAAACCAACATCAGTCGACCCCTGATCCTCTCTATAGGGTCTTGAAGCGACTCTGTGGCTTCGTCCGCCACTTCCGTGTCGTTCTTTAACGTCACGCCTTGCCTCAGGAGACCCCCCGTGCATGTGTGAACACGGCGTTGTAGGAGCAGTCCTCCTGAAATGATCTAGAAATACTCAGGAGTGCATGTGTGAAAACGGCGATTGTGCTCTGTTGTCGCTCCAGCTGTCATAAAAAATCTGTCATTTATCAGCGATAAATCGATTTAACTGTTGAGTATTTTTCCAACACGGTATGGATGTTCCTGAAGCGTGTCTGACCTGCAGTTTGATCTGTGTGAGGTCGTGTGAGAGGGGGGAAGCCCTCATTCTGTTACAACATCGCCACAGTAACACGATCAGCTGCGAGTTTGACTCAATAACACGGTAATTGGTTTGTTGGCCCGCCACAAAGCTCCAGAGAGCGCAGAGTCAGTTCACAGGAGAGTCGATAAGAGTTTGTGTGCAGGCTGCAGCTTCAGCATCGCTCCTGTTGTTCACTTTCAAAGATTCACCTCTGAACTGAAGCGCTGTGACTTTTACGCAACATTTAACCGTCTCCTGGACTCTTACCAAGCCAGGTGTGATCAGCGTAGATGAAGGTGTCCTGACTCTGGTTGTTTGCTGATTCTCATGGCTGCATCAAAGCGTTTGTATTTGAAGTATCTATAAGTGGCTTTCTGCAGCTTGCTTACTGCTGAAAATTATCTAAATCTGTTAAAGTAACGAGGAAGACATGAATGCATCTTTACTGTGTGACACTTGGACTCGAGTCTTTTTGCAAAGAGCTGAAAATTCAACCGTCTAACTTTGATGTCAAATAAAGGAGACATTGTACATTACACGCCGCTGACTTGTTTCTCATGTTTTCCAGAGCCTTCCAAGCAGTGCGATGGAGGATGGGAAGCCGGTGTGGGCGCCCCACCCAGCGGACGGGTTCCAGCTGGGAACTATAGTGGACATCGGAGCCGACAGCCTCACCATCGAACCTCTCAAACAGAAGGGAAAGGTGAGAGAGAGATCTGAGCTCAGAGAGCTGCTGCCGACTTATCTGACGGCTACTTCTTTAATAGTCTTTGTGCCAGAGGCTCATTAGCAGCTTCTAGCATAAGATTCTACATGATGAGTTGCATTATGGGTAATGTAGGCACCTGCTTTAACAAGGAAGAGGAATGTGTTTAGGAAAGTTGATATCTTTAATCTGCTGTGCCGATTTTTAATGTTTTTTTTCCAGCAGGTGATCATGATGGTTTTCAATGTTCGACACTTTGACACCTGAGACTAAAAAGAAGAAGAGTGTTTCCAATGGCATTGATAACAGTGAATTAAAGATTATTAAAAGTCTCTGAAAACTCTCAAAGCAGAGTCCAGATCCTGCTCACTCACTTCCGCTCTGGTCCCTCCTGGATCTCAGTTTCCCATCAAGCCTCGTTCGATGTGCACTTACCTTCAGCGTGTTAATGATTAAACATCTCCCCCTGATCTGATGTGGACGAGGCCACAGCTCTGGAACCAATAAAGCCTCGTCCACTCAATGATTCACCTCCACACGGAGCGGTTCACAGCCTGCAGGTCGAATGTGCTCGAGTGCTAAAGGAATCAGCGTATCTGAAGTGGAGTGGCTCTTCACAGTAAGACAAACAGGCATGATCTTGTCATGTCCCCCCCCCTCGCTCCACCATAATTCACTTTGCTGCAGCTTCAGGTGCCATCTCGCCCTCCGTAGAGCTTTTAATGTCACTTTAGAGAGCTGGTCGCCGTGGTAACCCCCTCGAAGCTCGGTGTCCGTCTCGCCGGATAATCTTTTTCCCAGAATGCCTCGGTGACTGAGGGCTCCCTTTGAAAGAGGCTCCTCGCTTGTTCTGTGTGCTGTCGGCCAATAAAACACACGACTGTCAGCCTTTCATGGGAACACGGATCTCATTACAGGCGGCGTGTTTACACTGTGTTCTGCGTCCTTCACGTGTGTGACGGTTAAAGTGAATACTGGGCTTTCTTGAGCAGATGGCGTCCGGTTCTGCTTCATGTTTCTGCCTGTTCGGACGTTTTGCTTTCTGATTTCATAACCGTGAGGTGTTGACATTAAACCCTTCAGAAGAGGCTTAGACCAGCTCTATGTGTGAAGTGTCAGCAGGGATTTAGAGTTGGACAAATCAAACTGTATTGAGTCGTTTGATTGATTGACTGACCGTTAGTTACAAAGAGTGGAGACCTGTTCGGATCACCTCTACAGTTCAGGCAGCACGTTATCTGTGGATCGATAGAAAAAGCATCATGGTGGGTAAAACAAACATGAGGTCACTGAATCCCTCTGCAGAGTCTCAGTGATAAGAATACAATGTTTAAATGTGTGCGTGTAGGCTCCATGGAGAGCCGCTGGACAAGTAGGAAGACGTTTGAATGCAGGTATCAGCTGGAGGCTGCGTATAAAACCCAAGCAGCAAAAAATGAAGCCGATGCTGAAGTGCAAAATCCTGCAGTTTGTCGAGTGTCCACTAGAGGCTGGCTGCAGGAACACAGGAAGTCACATTCACATGACTGGCAAAAAAGAGCATAAACTAACATGTTTACAGCCTGGTACAAAAAACTAAATAGGTCTGATTAGTTATTGTCAAACGATACGTGTTCTCCATAGTTAGGCGTGTAGCTGACCTGATTGACAGGTGGGCGCGGTGTAACGGTTTGTCAAGAGGCTTAAAACCCGCCTCAGCTCCAGCTCTCAGCCTGTCGTTAGGTTGACTGAAAGTTAGGCTGAGACAGCATTTCCAGCATGGAGACCGCCATCGATGGGACTCCAGCACCCCCTGCAGGAACAGACGGGTGACGTCACTCAGGCTTCGTTCACTAATATTTACAGACGATAAATAAACGTCATCAGAAACATAAAGTCAGCATGTTTCCTTAATGTCTGAACTGATCAAATGACCTTACTCTATCATCAGTCACTACAGTTCTTACTGATTGGACCTTTAAATCTTTAAGGCCTTTGTTGGGCTTTTATTATGTTCAGGTTCCTGTGCCCTGAGTTTTGTCTCCCAGGAAGCTGCAGACCCAAACCCTCCAAGGCTAACTGTCTTCAACCTACAGATTTCATAGTGACACATACAGTACAGTAGAGAGTTAGAAGCTTGTGGTTCTTTGTTCAAACCTTTGAAAACATCTGGGTCTCAAAGATAACGTTATTTTTCACACCATCAGGAGGATTTAGTTTACAATGGGACGTGTTCTCTTCAGATCTGTTCTCAGAGAGTTTCCGGGCTGCAGCCGAGGCCTCTTACAGTCAGAACAATGTCCCGTCTGTCCCTCTGCAGCCAGTTTGTGCCAGTGTGTGTCGATGTGCTCACTCTCTGGCAGGCGTCCTGTGATGGACGTCAGGACGGAGACAGGGAGCATGATACCCGCTCATGCTATCAGTCACAAAGGCTGACTCTCTGTGCTGCGGTCTGTGTGTCCCGGAGGATGTTTACTGTCTGCCTCGCTTTGATGACGGGTACACTTATCATTTAAAGTTAGTCAGACCAGTTTTTAGAACTCTACATTTTTCACTTCATCAGATTATAGAAAGCAGCAGCCAGTATGTCCTCCTTCTAACTTTAGATTCTGGTCCTGAATGGTCTGGATTTGTTTGGACCAGAGAAGGTAGGCGGTTTTAAGGCACCCCCACACGGCCGTTTTGGACGCCCCTCGGTTTGCCAGATATGAGAGCAGTTATCAGGTCAAACCAACAGGTGTTGCAGCGATGGAAGCGGGCAAGAGAACTGGTTCAGATAGAAGTGATTGTACCCGACCTAAAAAGCCTCTGCATGTTTCTAATAAGCTCCACGAGCAGAAACGTGCTCAAACTAGGATCAATATTGGAGATGCTTTTGAAAAATGGAGAGAGGTTAGAACGCAGAAAGGTTTACAGACCGATGCAGAGCTGGCTAAACACTGAAGCTTCAGAGTCCACCACATGGTGACCTGCGTGAGCATCCACTCTAGAGAGGGGGGGGGGGGGAGACATCTCTCTGTAATGTTTTGTAGTTATTAGTTAAAAATAAAGGCGAGACATTTAATGTCAACGTCATTCTGCCCCCTTACCTTCCATCGAAGTTGTCAACAGAGGCGTAATGGAGGGCAGAACAGCTCTGTGTGTGTGTGCATGTCTGAGTGTGTGTATGTGAAGCTCCCAGTTTGTTTAAACACACACAGAGCCTCTCACGCTCTCTGTGACGCTGTATAACAGACAGTATTACAAACGTAGTAGTGAAGATGCTGAGTCACTATTAAAAGTTTTCATGACGGTGTCCCAGCAGTGACAAACACATGACTTTAATGTTCCCTTGAGAGCGGGGAGAAAGATGTAGGAGGGGGTTAAACTTCTGCACCTTCTCGGGGCTGTAGTTTGAATGAAAGCTTGAACAGTGTTTAGCTTTTCTCTCTCAGATTATTGCCCTTCATCACGTCCCCCCACCTCCACCTCCTCTCTCTCTCTCTCTCTCTCTCTCTCTCTCTCTCTCTCTCTCTCTCTCTCTCTCTCTCTCTCTCTCTCCCTCCTCTCTCTCCATTCTCCTCACGCGGCGCCTTGTTGTGGAATCCGTCCAGTTTGGGCTGAGAATGTGGAACATGCCACCACTGGAAAGAATGAGTCGACTGTACGTCACCTTGGCTCCGCAGCGCTGGCGGAGCTGAAGGCCCGCTGCGTCTGTTTTTAAACGGGCCCGACCCTGCAGAGGGAAGCCTGTTAGCGCCTACAGGAGCTGGCACACCGCCTTCTGCAAAACACAGAGGTCACATGTGTCCTCAAAAAGCCTCTGTGATTAGTTCAACATGGCTGACTTCTGCTCCAAGAAAGTGAAGAGTGAGGAGAAGCGGTGAAAGAAAGAGTCTGATATCCGAAAGAATAAATCTTCTTTACTTTTATATTCATTTAAAGATGATGCTTATTTTTAAACTCTGCCTTTTTTTGACGCTGCTGTTCACAGCACAACAACAAACCACTGACTCTCTCTGACAGCCCAGACAAGCCCCGCCTCCTGACGCTTGGCCCCGTGTGTACCTAGCTGGAAGTGTTGCCTGACCCTGGATGAGTCTTCAAACTTTAAATGATACAACGGGGACAAACAGTACACCTTTAGATTTCATTGCAGAAGTCAAATGTGGACAGATCAACACAGGACACCAACAATACTAAAGATAAACTGATAGAGTCCGATGGTTATCCTCCCTCCATGTGTCTGAGTGTTGGTCTCAGATCTTTGCTGGTCTGTGTCGTGGTGTGAGTTCTTCAGGCTGTGAATAATTCAGAGTTTTGGCTCTCTGCTCTGGAGGTGTCGACTCCTCTACAGTCTCGGCCTCTGACTCTCCTCTCTCTAATAATTCATCAGGCCTTCAGTCGAGCGAGCAGCTGCTAAAGCTAAAAACAGAGACACTAATAGAGTGACCACTTTCTGTGTTTTTATGGAGAAGTGATTATCTTCCTAAAAGTTTGTTCGAAGTAGAAGAATACTTGGCTCATTTTTCACGAGGCAGGAGAGAAGTATGTGTGCATTCAACCAGCGCAGCGACCACAATCTACGCATCCGTCAGACCACCGACGAAGAAATGAGGATTTTTACCGTCTCTTTTCTCGCCCTTTGGAGATTCAATGTACTCTCCCGATCAAAATATTCCGACATAAAACGCTCGATCTTTGTTCTGATGTTTGCTGATGATCTTCTCTTCTACTCGATATGATTCATAATCTTTGCTGTCATTTTCTCATCCTAACGACGTTTGTTTTCATTTCCAGACATTTTTGGCGGCTATCAACCAGGTGTTTCCTGCAGAGGACGACGTCAACAAACATGTGGAGGATAACTGTGAGTGTCTTCAGTTTTCTTACCAAACTAACGTTTTGAGGCGACGCTACTTCCTGTCGACCAGTGAAGTAAAGGTGTTTGTATCTGACTCTTCAACCCTCAGTGATGATGAATAAACGTTAAGACTGAGGCCTCGTCCACACGTTGGCGGGTATTTTTGAGAACGGAGGTTTTTCTGAGCGTTTTGACCTTTTGTACGCAAACGGCGTGTTAGGTCACTGAAAACTCTCCTTCAGTAAAACTCCTTCCCAGGTGAAGAAAACTCGTCACGCTGTGCGCCGGTTTCTCCTCCTTGACATCATCGTGTGACACTGTCACGTTTGTTGACATGAGATTAGTGTGATGGCAGACGTAACCAAACTAGCGCTGGTGCTAACGTTGCTAACTGGACTTTTTACATGCTCACACATACACAGTTACTCTCCCACTCTGTTGACGAGCAGAGACGCCTGATTGGACGACTTTGTCAAATTAAATAGTCATTGAAGAGAAATGGCGAGAACATTTTCTCATGTCATGGTCACGTTTTTTGACTTGGCGTGCTCATGACAGCTGTAACAGTGCGTTTTGTGTGTTCATTTGGACGTGGATGTTTTTGAGAATTTAGCATGTGTGGACAGGATTATTTTTTTAGACTGAGGAGGAAAACCTCAGTTTTAAAAAGTACCCGCCTACGTGTGGACCGGGCCTCAGATTCTCTGGATTAGCAGACGCCACAGGGGGCCTCGTCAGATGTAGTGATCCTGGTAGTAGAAGATTCTGACGTTTTTCTACTTGTGAGGTTTTCAGTGACATGTCTTTAAATCAGTGGATTTGTGTTCTTGTCGTCACTAATCGAGTAACGCCTCCTCTGTTTTTCAGGTTCTTTGATGTACTTGAACGAAGCGACTCTGCTCAACAACGTCCGAGTGAGATACAGCAAAGACAAGATTTATGTAAGGAACCCTTTAACGTCTCACCACGACGCTTCTTCAACATGAACAAGCTCACACTGAAGTACATTAGGAATTTAGTACAACACAAAAACAGAGACAAACCTTCAAAGAAGATAAAGGTTTAGATCCATGAAATATCATTAATCAAACACCCCCGAGTCTTTAAAGACATTTGATCCTGCTGCTGGCTCAACATGTCTGTGCCTCCAAACACAGATGAACTGATTGGGTTTTATTTCTGTGTCACGTAGAAACGACACGCCCAGCCCCAAAAACAAGCTCAGGAAACATCGTAAGTGAAAGGTGCAGACATAGATACATACTGAACTGAACCGGACCACTTGGTGGACGCTGGGCTTCAGTGGAGCAGAAACGCCTCACCTCCTTCTAAGTTCAAAGGAACTACCATTATTGCAAAAACCACAAATAAAAATAAAAACAGAAAGTTTCCAAACGAGCCGCGATACAGGAGGAGAATAACGACGCAAATTAAAATACAGAAAACTTCTTTTGTCACCAAAACAAGTTCACGTCATCTCTTCTTTCTTAACTCGGCAGAGAGAAACAAAGTGACTCAGACTGTAACAGATCTCTGAACGTAAACGACAGGCAGAGCTCCAAACTACGTGATGTCAGTGAAGGAGACCTGATGAAACATTAAACACAACACCTGTGTTTGTTTTTACCTGCCTGCAGCACCTTTGGGTGGAGCACACACACGGACACGCAAGCTCACCTGCATGAACACACACATGGATAATTACATGCTGCTTTTTTGTTTTCGCCTGCAGACACACGTCTCGCTCTCTCTCTCACACACACACACACACACACACACACACACACACACACACACATACACCTTTTAAAACCCCGAAAAGATCCTCGACCTCGTGACCTTTACGTTGTTGACCTTGTGACCTTTACGTCCTGATGGTCCTCACAAAGACAGAAGTCTCCCACAAACACACACACGAACACACAGGACTCAGGTGACCTCAGGTGTGTTTTCATGATCACCTGTTTCCTCTGATGTGGGTCTGATGTGTTTGCTGGCTCACACTGACCTCTAGTGGTAGAAGGAGGTACTGACTGGTTGTTAAATCTGCAGCTCGTTGATGATCATAAATAAGAGTGAAGTAAATAGAGTATTTGATCTGACTGATGATGACAGTGTGATATTTGTTATTTCATTTCCTGTTTTCCTGCTGAGACGTATCTGAAGAATTAAAATGTTTGTCTTCTTCTACTTTGTTTTCTTCCTCTCCTTCTCCTCCTAACCTCCTATTCCTCCTCTTTCTACGTTTCTTCTTCTCTTTTCTCCATCTTTTTATTCTTTTCCTTCTCCTCCTCGTTACTCTACTTCTTCTTCTCCTCTTCCCCAATTTATGCAATCTCCCGCTCCTCCTTCCTCTTCTTCTCTTTTCCTCTTCCCGTTCTCCTCCTCCTCCTCTACCTCTTCCTACTCACCTCCTTCTACTCCTCCTTTTATTTTTCTTCTTCCTATTCTCCATATTTTCTGCCTTTGACGTCCTCTGTTCCTACTCCTCCTCCCTCTTCTTCTTCTCCTCTTCCTCCTTTTATTTAAACTCCTCCTCTTTCCTCTTCTTCCCCTCCTCCTTCTTCCCTCTTCCTCTTCCAACTCTTCCTCCTTATTTTTCCTCTTCCTATACTCCATCTTTTCCTACTTGTCCTCCTATTCGTTGTTACTCAACTTCTTCTTCTCCTCTTGCTCCTTTTACGTCCTCCCCCTCCTCTTCCTCCTCCTCCTCCTCCTGTTCTGCCCCCTCTCTCCTCCTCCTCCTCCTCTTATTTTTCCTTTCTCTCCTCGTCCTCCTCCTCCAGACGTTTGTAGCTAACATCCTGATCGCAGTGAACCCGTACTATGACATCCCAAAGCTTTACTCTCCGGACACCATCAAGAAGTACCGGGGCCGGTCTCTGGGAACGCTGCCTCCGCACGTCTACGCCATCGGTCAGTCCACACAACACTTTCACATTTGAACATTTGTCTTCTTATTTCATGTCTGTGTTTGTGTGTTGGAGTCTTTTGGTCACACACAAAGGAGATCAGTCCAGAGCTGCTGAGATGCTGAGATGCTCCATCCTGGACTCCTCTCCGTCACAGCTGGAGGACGATCAGCAGCCAGACCAGATGGCAATACAACAGTTCATTCATTTATTGAGTGCATGAATGAACGACTGAAGTGATTCTTACCTCAGTGTTATGACGTGTTTCCTTTTAGTCATCAAAGTCCGTGAATATTTGTGATGTATCAGCTTCTTACTGATGTCTTGTTGCAGTTTCTGATGTGTCCAGCAGGGGGCAGTAAGCGCTCAGATATCACACAGTCCCCTGAACATCTCTGAGTGTGTTAACTCGGTCATATTTCAGAGTTAGATATCCGTGTGGTTATTGAGGTCACATTATGTCTCTGTGAGCCGGAGGACAGTCTGTCTTAACGCCTGTCTCGTCCTCTGTGTCTCTGCTGCAGCTGATAAGGCGTACAGGGACATGAAGGTCCTCAAGATGAGCCAGTCCATCATCGTCTCAGGGGAGTCCGGGGCCGGGAAGACCGAAAACACCAAGTTTGTACTCAGGTGAGGAACAGCTGCAGTGAAGAAATGCAACAACATTTCAAGAATAACATTTTAAAGTTAGAGTCATGTAAGTGTCAGTTTGTAAACACAACATTCAGTCTGGGCCCCTCCTCCTGGGCTCATCTCCCCCTGAAGCTCACCCTCACTGCAGGACGTAGTGTGTACGTTTACTGCTTGTAGCTACACTGCAAGCTAACGCACGCTAGCACAAGCTAACCGCCGGTGTTTGTCACCTGCCTGTCCAACAGGAAGCAGACCAACTCCACGTCCACGGGTAAAAGCCAACACAAGGTTCACCCTCGTTTTAGAACGAGCTTTATCCGCTTGGTGTTTCTCCTCACTGTGATTATATTTTCTCTTCTTTGACGCTACGTCCACGTCCGTCATATTCGCTCCTCTCTTCTCGTTTCAGTGATGTCATGACCCGGCTCTTAAGGCCGACAGTGCTAAACAGTTTATTACAAAATATACCAACGATAGTAATTTAGTGAGGTGTGTATTAGGTGTTAGTCAGTGTGTCGGCTGCTGGGTGAGTGTGACTACTAAACAAAAGCACGGTGCGGCGAGGAGCTATGTGGTGACGATGAGATGCTGAGAGCTATCGCGAGAGAGAACGGGTTGACTGCCGCATCTTAAGTAGCCCAGACCTGAGGGACTGGCCAGCAGCTCCGCCCACCAGCGACCTGCAGGGGAACAGACGCAGACAGAAAGGGCAGAGCACATCAGCAGGCCCTGCTGCTCGCCGTCACAGCTATAAGAGCTTTGGGACGCTCCATAACATGCAAGGCGCCAGGAGAACTGTGATGCACGGAGTACGTTGCATTTGACTCTAAACTGTCCCTCTCCTGTCGGACACGTTTCAGATACTTGACCACGTCGTATGGAACAGGCCAGGATATCGACGAGAGAATAGTGGAAGGTAAGATCAAGCTCCTCCTCCTTCTTCTCTTCTGCACCATCATCTCCTCCTCATGAATCTGTTCCTGACTCCTCTCACCTCCTCCAATCTCTGCAGCGAACCCTCTACTGGAAGCCTTCGGGAACGCCAAAACTGTCCGCAACAACAACAGCAGTCGCTTCGGAAAGTTTGTGGAGATCCACTTCAATGAGAAGGTACATCTCCTTTTCTTCTTCTTCTTCTTCTGCGTATTATTACCAGAGAATAATAATAAATCCTTTAAACTTCAGAGTCCGTCTCCTGAGAGTCTCCTCGAGTGTCTCTGCAGCTATAAACACTTTATGAATTAAAGATGGCGTCTAATAGCTGCTGTTTACTCAGCATAAACTCTTTATATTGAGCTTAAATTATTCAGATGTATGAATGTCTCTATGTTTATGAATAAATATCCCGGCTGTCGTCTCAGATGCTCACGCAGCGAAAACAAAGCGTAATGAGGCGTCAGTGTGTGTCAGCTGTCTGCAGAGCTGCATGCATACATCACGATATCTCCACATTTATCATCCTGATAAACGATGTTGTGTCTTTTGTTTGTGTTCATCTTTACAAACTTTCTTCTTTTTAACTTGTCGTGTCCACGTGAAGGAAATTCAAAATCTGAAATGTTTGAAAACGTAGCAAGAAGCTCTCTCCTCACTCCTCTCTCCTCACTCCCCCCTCCTCTCTCCTCACTCCTCCCTCCTCTCTCCTCCCTCCTCTCTCCTTCCTCTTCTCTCCACCCTCCTCTCTCCTCTCTCCTATCTCCCCCCTCCTCTCTCCTCTCTCCTCTCTCCTCTCTTTTTGATCCTCCCTCCTCTCTCCTCACTCCTCTCTCCTCTCTCCTCTCCTCTCTCCCCCCTCCTCTCTCCTCACTCCCCCCTCCTCTCTCCTCACTCCTCCCTCCTCTCTCCTCCCTCCTCACTCCTCTCTCTTCTCTCCTCCCTCCTCCCTCCTCCCTCCTCTCTCCTCTCTCCTCTCTCCTCTCTCCTCTCTCCTCTCTCCTCCCTCCTCTCTCCTCTCTGCCCCCTCCTCCGTCTTCTCTCCTCTCTCCTCTCTCCTCCCTCCTCCCTCCTCCCTCCTCTCTCCTCTCTCCTCCCTGCTCTCTCCTCTCTCCTCCCTCCTCTCTCCTCTCTGCCCCCTCCTCCCTCCTCTCTCCTCTCTCCCCCCTCCTCCCTCTTCTCTCCGCCCTCCTCTCTCCTCACTCCTCTCTCCTCACTCCTCTCTCCTCAATTCCTTCCTCCTCCCTCCTCGTTGTTACTCTACTTCTTCTTCCTCCTTCTCCTCTTCTTCCTATCCCCCTCAATTTTTAGTTTTTTTTGGACAGTAAAGAGCGTTTGTCTCGTGTGTTTGTGTCCAGAACACCGTGGTTGGCGGTTTCGTGTCTCACTACCTGCTGGAGAAGTCGAGGATCTGCAGACAGAGCCCCGAGGAGAGGAACTACCACATCTTCTACCGCCTGTGTGCCGGAGCCACGGAGGACATCCGGCAGAAGTTCCACCTGAGCTCGCCTGACACCTTCAGGGTACGGACACGTTGATCTTCTTTAAGCTGAACCTTCAGTACAGATTTACATAAAGGGTATCTGATGCTCATGACGGCTACACACATAAATAAACAGACGAGATGACCACCACGGATGGATGATGTATTGATCAGCAGATGATTGATAGACGCTGCCAAGGGGAGCGTTGATCAGGGAGTCGTTTGGTCATGTACCAGACATGGATTTTACAGCAACACTCACTCCTTAAAACGTTTCAAAGGACAACTTTCAGCAGGGAGAACTGCGGCATGATCGTCTGTTCACTGCACGATGTAACTTTGGCAGCGTGCCGAGGTCGTCTCATGAGTATTGTGTATGTCTTTACGGCAGTAGTTCACTCAGCAGCCTTCAGCTACAAAGCATCCAGTTAGCTCGTCTCTGTGCTGTTTGATACGACGGCTGAGGCTGAGAGGAAGAGGACGGAGAAGCTGGTCAGTCGACGTGCTTCTCTGGCTTCTCACGTCTTTTCCTTCCTCTGCTTGTAAACAAATGCACCTTGTTTACAACACACATGGGCGGCTGTGGCTCCTTTGTTGGAGTCAGTCGTCTCCTAACCAGAAGGTCGGGGGTTCGATCCCCAGCTCCTGCAGCCACATGTCTGATGTGTCCTTGAGCAAGACACTTAACCTCAAGTTGCTCCCGCTGCTCAGGGATGTGAATGTGGAGGAGTGACCTGCGGTGTAAAAGCTCAAGTCCATTTACTGTTTACGTGTCGATGATCTTTGGAGTCTCTGCCGCTGATAAGATGTAAAAAAGTACGTTATCACTTCTCTGCATGTGTTCAGGGAACCTTCTCCGTCACGGGACGAGCGTACACATTTATAGAAATAAATCAGATTTATCTTTGCTTCTAAAGGAAGCTGATCGTAGCAGCAGGTGTTTGGAGGATCTTTTCATGTGTAGACGTGAATGTCTGCAGATTTTTAACTGAAATGCTGAACAGATGTTTTATCACATCTGGACTCCACAGGAGACTGATATGTTTCTGCTCCCTCTGTAGATATTAAGAGCTCATTCTCCTTTAATGAAGACACAACAGCTCTGATTGAGTGGTGATAAAAACACAATGAATATTTGATTTAAATCAGGTCAATAAGAAGCTCTGAAGCCGTCTGTCTGCGGGGATCACGATGTCAGAGAACAGTCAATCAATCAATCGGACTTCTAACCACGATTATGTTTATAGCGTCTCTTCTTCTTCTTTGTGTTATTTTTTTAAAGTAAAGGAGAAACAATTAAACTGGCTGTTGGTCTCTGCAGGTTCATCCTCCTCTCTGCTCTCTGAGATCGTCTCTGCCTGTTTACATATTTGTCCTTTTTCTTGTGCAAGAACACAGAACAAGCAGAAAAAAGTCCAATCACACAACCTCACTGTGTTACAGGATATAATGACAGAAACTTTACCTCCACAAAGACTCCAAAACCTGGCGGACATCAATGTGTACAGAAGCTTAAAGGTGGAGTCAGTAGAAATGTAAACACAACATTCAAACTGGGCCCCTCCTCCTGGGCTCATCGCCCCCTGAAGCTCACCCTCACTGCAGGACGTAGTGTGTACATTTACTGCTTGTACCTACACTGCAAGCTAACGCACGCTAGCACAAGCTAACCGCCGGTGTTTGTCACCTGCCTGTCCAACAGGAAGCAGACCAACTCCACGTCCACAGGTAAAAGACAATTCAAGGTTCACCCTCGTTTTAGAATGAGCTTTATCCGCTTGGTGTTTCACCTCACTGTGATTATATTTTCTCTTCTTTGCTGCTACGTCCACGTCCGTCATTCGCCGGTTTGAATCAAGTCCACTCTCTGAATTGTATCCTCTCCTAAACTCACCTGCTGTGCTGTCATTGGCTGGAGGAAACACACCAGCTCCGCCCAGAAGCGTCCAGAGTCAACCAGAACAAACCAGAACAGTAAAATCCAGTGAGCAAGTGTGGTTGATGATGTTTATATCACGCGACCGGTGAGCAACTCACGGTTAGATTCAGGATAATCTGGATTTTGCCTTACTTTAAGTTTTGTTTCTGGTCTGAAATCTGCGACTGTTCAGACAAACGCTCCAAGAAAACCAGAAAAAAAAGCTCATAATCAGATGTTGTGGATGCTCTGCCTCTGTTCCTGTCATGTCCAGCAGAGGGCAGCACTGGGCCGTCTTTGAGCTCAGCTGTGTGTAGCAGCAGGTCTCTGTTAACCCTGGAGCTCCTCAGGCTGTGAGCACACTCTGCTCTGTTTATTATTAGAGAGAGAGAGAGAGAGAGAGCACCATTAAGTGTTCGTGTTGGTTTCCCCTTAAACATAAATGGTTCACCTTCAGTTACTAACACAGACGTCTACAGTAATGGCTGCGGGAAAAGTGAAGAGAATGGCTGTTACATTGAGCTCAGATGAAAATAGTATTGATCTGTGGTTGTGTCTCCCGTCAGCTCCGAGGGATCTGTGGAAAAGAACTCTGAGTTAAAAGGACAGAAACAAGATGGTTTTTATTACAAAAGAATGAAGCAAGGTACAGTGACTCTGACAAACTTAAAGGATCAATCAGTGAGATGTGTAGAGAGTGAAATGATAAAGTGAGCTTACTCTATGATCAGACATTAAGGAAACATGCTATGTTGAAGTGCTGGCTTCTCTGACAACAATGCAGCAGCCAGTATGTCCTCCTTCTAACTTTAGATTCTGGTCCTGAATGCTCTGGATTTGTTTGGACCAGAGAAGGTAGGCGGTTTTAAGGCACCCCCACACGGCCGTTTTGGACGCCCCTCGGTTTGCCAGATATGAGAGCAGTTATCAGGTCAAACCAACAGGTGTTGCAGCGATGGAAGCGGGCAAGAGAACTGGTTCAGATAGAAGTGATTGTACCCGACCTAAAAAGCCTCTGCATGTTTCTAATAAGCTCCACGAGCAGAAACGTGCTCAAACTAGGATCAATATTGGAGATGCTTTTGAAAAATGGAGAGAGGTTAGAACGCAGAAAGGTTTACAGACCGATGCAGAGCTGGATAAACACTGAAGCTTCAGTGTCCACCACATGGTGACCTGCGTGATCATCCACTCTAGAGAGGAGGGGGGGGGGGGGACAGCTCTCTAATGTTTAGAATTTGGACTGCAGTACCCATTTTAATCACTAGGTGTCAAAGCTACATATTGCTCCTTTAAATAACAGGGGATAAGATGTTTTTTAAAGTGGTGGAAAAAAAGACTAAATAAATCAAGAATCAGATGTCTGTGAAATGATTCCTCATTAAAAGAAACAGAATCCTTCTTCTTCTCTGGTCTTGGCAGAATCTAACTTCAGTGTTTCATCCTCACCTGCGTCATTCTCAGGCCTTAAAGTCTCCGTCAGTGTCCCCCCCCCCGAAACGTATTACTCCTCCACTGTCGCTCCAACAGCTTCTAATGGCTCCATATATCCACCGCTTCCCGGCTGGTGGCGAGAGGAGGAAAGATTCCCCGAGTTCTCTGAGTAATAAACGTCAGATCGAGTCCAGCAGCTGTGATGAGATTTGTTTGTAAGCCAGAGGGGAGAAGGAGAAGAAGGTGGTCTGTGGTGGTTTTTTACAGTAGTAAAGTAAATTGAAAGTGCTCTGTTGGGAGAGCGGGAAGCTTTTAGGTCAGGTGATGAAAGACGAGAGAGGAGGGAAAGAAATCTGGACCGAACATAAAGTCAGAGGTTTAAAATAAAAGTGAAAGTGCTGTAACTCAGCTCAGCAGTCATCACGTCTTTTTACCTTCTTATTGATTCTGCAACGGCGTAATGTTGCAGGTCGGCCATTTTTATTCTCGCTAGCGAAGGAGTGACATCTACCGGGAAAACTCAGGGGGGGCTCATTGCATTTAAAGAGACACACACACCAAAACGGAGCGTTCTGAGAGAGCTGGTTTCTACAGGGTCACAAACCTCCTCTGGTGCTTGATTCATGTTATATTTTGACCAAAGCACAGCACAGATGTTTCATTTAGACCACAGGGGACTGTTTGAATAGGTGGAGAAGGGGGAGAATATGTCCTCTTTAAAGTCCATGTCCTTCCTCCTGAGACCCCCTCCCCCCCTTCGCCCTCGCTGCCTCCTCTCCCGTCCAACAAGAAAATAAGTTATTCTGTGAGGGTCGTGTGTAGAAGACGAGATTTCAGGGACAGGCTGAATCTCTAAGGCATTTGTTTAGAAAAGAAAGGAAAGAAAAAAGTGAAGAGGAAGGAACGAATGGAAGAAATAGGAGAGAAAATATGGAGAAGGAAAAGCATAAAGACGGCCGGGTGAAGGGGAAACAAATGAAGAAAGAGTAAGACAAGAAAGCAAGGAAATAAAAGATGAATAGAAAAAGAAGGGAAGGAAGGAAGAGAGGACAGAAGGACAAAGGGAGAAACAGGTAAGGGTAAGGAAGAGGAGAAAGGAATGAGGAAAGACGTTGAAATGAGAAAGCGAAAAAACAAGGAGACAACCTGTTGTTATAATCACAACCAGAGAGAAGGAAGATTACAAAGGAAGCACACAAAGAAAAGAACAGGAACAGAAGGACACGAGGCGGGATGGGAATAAAACAAGACCTGAGGAAATGGGAGCACACGATCAGAGTACAAGCTTCTCTCAAATGAAACGTCGCACATTGAGACGAATGTCACGATATTTCTCTCTCACTTGTTCTGTTTCTGATGTTGTGTTCTGTCTTTGTGCGTTTCAGTACCTGAACAGAGGATGCACTCGCTTCTTCGCCTCCAAAGACACGGACAAACAGATCATGCAGAACCGCAAGAGTCCAGAGGTACAGTTCAACTTTATATTGGTCTTTATATTTACTCATGGATTAAAGAAAGAAAGAAAGAGTCTCGTTCTGAATCCACTCTGATCCTGTATTTGATCATGCCTATAAACCCCTCTATTTCAGCCCTGCTCAGAACAGGCTGTTTCTGTGTCTGTAGCTTTAAATGTAAATGAGCTGTGTCTGACCACGCCCCTCTCTGGAAGGGCTTGGGTGGCTCGGGCTTTCTCGCTCCATGCCCTATTGTTTACGGTGAGAAGGCAGACTCAGAGGACAGAACAAACACCTAGCTGTGGGAGTGTCACCCACCTGGGGGAGGGGCTACTGCCCTTTGTGATGTCATGAAGGGAAAATGTCCAAACGGCCTGTTTGAGCACACATTTTCTGAAAAGTGGAGCAGGCAGAAGACGGAGCAGGCATCATTGGGGGGTTTGTAGACAGACTAAAGACACATATTAGAGTTAGAGAAACATGGTGAAGAGGATTTAGCATCATATGTGACCTTTAATTGTCATAAAACACATCTGTAACCGCATGTTTGAAACTCCCTTACTTTGCATTTCAAAGTTAGGCTTTTATTTTGTAGGTTTGTACCTTCTTCAGCTGAGAGTACTTTACTTGCTGCTTGAATTCAACCCTGCTTTTATTTTGAAATACAGTAAGTACCTCAGTGTTTCCCACACGTAGACGATACCTGGGCGAGCTGCTCGGGTATATTTCCCGACCTTTTTATCCACAAGAGAGCAAGAGAGAGTCCGCTGCTACATCCCCTCCGTTAATGCACCGATTGAGGTGCCGCGTCTCGTGTGAAAACAGAAGCTTCCTAAGTTTAAGTTTGAAAATGTTTCTGTAGCTCCAGCTGAATTTATTCTGCACCCTTAAGGCCTGATTCCAGAAACACACACAGCGGTTAAATGCACCCTGAAATCCACTGCACAGCAGACAGCGTCTCAGTGCACCGGTGTATTTAAATGTTTCATTAATTAGTCATTTTGGTAAATAACTTCTCCTTACTGTGTAAGTCAGCCTCATTACAAAACAACTGATTCACAAACAGCAGCGCTAACAGCCACACACAGTTAAGAGGGGAGCGTAAACCGTCTGCTGAGACTACGTGGGGTTCAGGGGTCAGGGGCACAACACAACAAATGTTTTCACTTGTGTTAAGCGTTTAGACTCGTTTCTAAACGGCTGTCAGTCTCTAAAGAACAGAGAGAAAAACAATACGATGTTTTCTTTGAGAGATTTCAGAGATTCTCTGATTCGTGTCGGAACTGGAGCCGTAACTCGGGGTCAAAGGTGATCTCGAAGAACTTTTATTTAACTTTAGTTTGTTTAGCATGAGAGGCGTTAAGACCTTGACATTAGTGTTGTAGTCAAGACCACGCTAACGGAGACCAAGACATACCGGAGACCAGAGAGCATGAGAGAGGAGTTTTCCTTCTCATCACAGTAATGACGGGAGAAAGAAGCCTGGCAGTGGTCGTCTTGACCCGTCTTAATTTAAAATCCGGAGTTCTCCCAGTCTGAGACCGAGACAAGACCGAGAAAAAACGCTTTCGATTCCGAGACGATACCGAGACCTCGAGCAACAAGATCAGAACGTGCGCTCCAACCTGAAGCTGCTGAGGTGAAAAGAAAGCCGACAGAGAAGCAGAGAATGCCTCTGCACAGCGACGTCTGAATTCACCAGGGTAATTATGAAGGTTTGCAGCTCCACAGACACTTTAAAGAAACGAGCCTGAGCAACAAACAGCCTCTCAGATATTTCATTAGTGTTGTTGTGTTTGTCCTCTCAGTAAACCGGCTCTGCCTCCGTAATCTGCTGCACGAGTTCAACTGCAAACGCTTTAATTAGCAGCCTGGCTGAGAGCCGGAGCGCGGCACAAAGACGTCCGCGGCTCTGCATTAATAAGAAAAAGCTCATCGTGTGAAATGAGCTCCTTCCTCCGCCTTCAGCCTTTGATTAATTATGCACAAGTATTCCATTACTGTGGGTGTATGTGGCAGCCCCGCAGTGCAGCATTATTAATTATTATACACATTAAGAGGAACACGGACCGTCCCCGCTGAGGACGCCAGATTAATGGAGGAAAAGTCTTCTGAGACTCATAAATCCAATCATATGGATTCTTAATTAAGTTCATCACTTTCTCTGAAACAGGGAGTGCACTGATTGCTTTTTGTAAAACCTAAAAAATGAGTTTTAAAGATGTTTTATTCTGTGGATTCACACATGAAGCGTCTGTATCTGCAGGAGGAGTGTGATCAACAACAGCACCAACAAAGCTGCAGCTTCGTCTTTCTTTTTCTGCAGGAAGTGAAACATGTATCAACATAAACATGACGTAGAACACCATTACCTTCAGTGTTGAATGATATCCAGTGTGAGACGACGAGCAGAGAGGAATAAGTTGTTGTTTGAAGTGAAGATCGTTTGTTTTGGACTTTCTTCTTACCCAGAACTTCCACCAGATGCTCGTGTGTTGTTAGTCAGCTCTGTCCGTTACGTCTCCGTGCTCCCTCGTCCTTCAACACCATAAACTGTAAATATTAATGGACGAAGCCTGAGTGACGTCACCCGTCTGTTCCTGCAAACCGTTACACCGCGCCCACCTGTCAATCAGGTCAGCTACGTGCCTAACTATGGAACACGTATATTTACTAAACTCGAAACAGAGTTGTTGAAAACAAAAAACACCCCCGTACAGTGTGTGCCGATCGAGACATGAGCTAATCAGACCTGTTTGTTTTTTGAACCAGGCTGTAAACATGTTAATGTCTGCTGTAAAAACAGGCTTTTAGAATGGGTGTGTATGTGACTTCCTGTGCTTCTGCAGCCAGCCTCTAGTGGACACTCGAGGAACTGCAGGATTTTACGCTTCTGCATCGGCTTCATTTTTCAACACCAGAGGTTGACGCTTGGTCAACACCAACAGGCTGTGTTCTCAGAGCACAGCACTAAGCACCACCACTTCTATGTGATCTGCCTCCTGACGCTAGTCACCCGATAGTGGGGGATTTCTTGTTTCTGACAGGCAAACCCCCGCACACCGTCTAAAGTGCACAAAAACATTGTAAACTGACTTATTTGTGCAGTTCAGACCGTGCTCTCTCTCTCTCTCTCTCTCTTTGGATCAATAATATAACTGCAGATCTTTATTTTTACAAAGCTTCGGTACTTTTCGGTATCTTCAATCCTTAAACTAACAGAGACTGGTTCATTTTAAAACACGTGGTATCCATATGTTTCGTAGTGAATGTGTCGTTTTTTCCCTTTAAAACCATCAGAGTGTTTTTTGTTTTTTTTTGAAGGCAGTCAAAACTTAACGCTGATTTGCAGAGACTCTTAACGTCTGTGCTGCGGCTCCTCTCTGGGAGTCAAAGCTCTGAAATTAAATGAAGAAGCAGAAATGTGCTCCTCATTGAGGTCGTTACTGTGAAGTTGAAGGAGCAGATTTCACCTGCGTGGTTCAGGAGATTGAAATGGGACTCTGGGATCAGTCTAGTGGCCTCTCTCCACAGGCCAGTTAACTTTGAGATGTAGACCGTGCAGCTCTCTGCTCTTCTTCTTTCACCGTCTGTCTGCACCCGAGCAGATCTGCACCTACACTTGGTCACAGGACTGTTTGCACAACATACTGTAGAAAAACAAGATCTTTGTAGTTTTTCTAAAACCAACCAGTTAGCTCGTCTCTGTACCGTTTGATACATCGACTGAGGCTAAGAGGAAGAGGACGGAGACGGATGAAGCTAAGAAGAGAAAAAGAGACCGAGCAAGAATCTGGACTAGAGGAAATATTGGTCAGACTTTTAGGCCGGCTACATACTAGACCAGGACTAGACCCTGTTTTTCTAAAAGTGTAAATAAGTCTCAGAGCTCCTCAAAACATGTGTGTGAAGTGTCTTGTTCTAAATCCACTCTGATACTGTATTTGATCATGCCTATAAACCCCTCTATTTCAGCCCTGCTCAGAACAGGCTGTTTCTGTGTCTGTAGCTTTAAATGTAAATGAGCTGTGTCTGACCACGCCCCTCTCTGGAAGGGCTTGGGTGGCTCGGGCTTTCTCGCTCCATGTCCTATTGTTTACGGTGAGAAGGCAGACTCAGAGCGCAGAACAAACACCTAGCTGTGAGAGTGTCACCCACCTGGGGGAGGGGTTACTGCCCTTTGTGATGTCATGAAGGGAAAATCTCCAAACGGCCTGTTTGAGCACACATTTAAACGACCAGAGACAGAAGAGTTAGAGAAAGTTTAAATGAAGAAGAAATGTCACTAAAGTCTGCAGAGCTCTGCTTTCTTTAATTCATTACACGATCATGAGTGGTGGAATTGAAAAGTTGCTCAGCTGTGGAGACATTCAGAAGAGTAACCACCAGTAATTAATCCTTTTTGGAAAACAAACAAACAAACAAATGGTGAACAGGCTGCAGGTCCTCAGAAGCAGATTGATTCCACATCCTTTGTCCGACCGTCTGCAGCTCTTTCTGTTTGAATGCGATGCTCGTCGTTGTCGCGCCGACGCTCACAAAGAGTTGGATATTAGAAATAAGTTTGGCATCTGCAGAGTTTGCTTTTCTTAAATCTCCTTTTTTCATTATTTCTTCAGAGAATCACTCTGCACAAGCTCGTCTGAAATCTAATTTGCAAACAATCCTCCGTACCTCAAGTCTCTCAAGGAGGGAGGAGTTGACGCCTGAACGGCTAAAAATGCATGATTAGAGAAAAGAACCCTGTTTCCACGTCTTATATTTTAAACGGTGGCCCTTTTGGCCCAAACGCTGATTAGAAAAGTAAACAGTCTCTAAAGGTTTCCGTGTTTATGTTTTGTGTCGAAGGCTCATTTCAAGATTGAATGTTTATCAGCTTGAACTCTTGTTTTTGGTGAGTCTACATCATAACAGCAGCCTCAGATCGATACTTCTACATGTATTTGAAAAGTTCACTTTAAGGGAAAGCTGTTGTTGTGCTTCATTTGTAAATGTTAGAAGTGCCTGAGGACTGTAAGAGAAACACATTTTAATGTTTATTGATTGAAGTGGAATGAACCCGTTTTCTCTGTAAACCCAGCTCGTCAGAGAAAAGTCTGACTGCAGAATACCTTCCTCTTAACTTCAAGAACTCGGACAAACTGGGCCCACTATCGGGTGTTATCGGGGATGTTATTTCCTTTAGTGTCTGCCGTGCTTTGTGTCCCTTAAACCTGAACGACCAGCATGACTTTAAACGCCGCAGGATCCGAGTGCACAGACGGTCTATTGATCGTCATGGAACAGACGAAGAAAAGGAAAAGCTAATTAAACACTAATTGAAGATATTATTTTTGGAGTCTTATGGTCTGTATTGGACAGAAAGTGTTGGGAGGAGAGAGTGGTGGATGACATGTAGCAAAGGGCCGGATTTGAACCCAAGGCCGCTGCACTGAGGGCTATAGTCTCTGTACATTAGGTGAAAGACATATCCGCTAGGCTACGCGGGGCCCCAAATTAAACATCAATTACACTTACTATCTTGTCATGGGGCGGCTGTGGCTCAGTTGTTAGAGTCGGTCGTCTCCTAACCGGAAGGTCGAGGGTTTGATCTCCAGCTCCTGCAGTCACATGTCCGATGTGTCCTTGGGCAAGACACTTAACCCCGACCTTCCTCCTATTGATCTTTGTCTCAAACTTTTCTCGTTTCGCTTTAAATCTTTGCTCTCTTTGTGTTTGTTTAACTCACATTCTCATCTCTAAATTTAGCTTGACAGAGGAGAGATTTCAGGTCTCTCAGTGCACCTATTCGTCTCTCATCGAAGTCGAGATGTCACTTTTTTCTGACTCCACTGTGAAGGGAAAATGCTCCAAAGCCGTAGCTGAGCTGCAGCTCCTTCGATACGAAAACAATCTGCACGCTCCACAGTGTTTGTCTGATTCCTCCGAGCGTTTGTGTTACCTTCCCTGCTGTTGATTTACTCTTTTCGACTTCACGAGCCTCGATGAAAAGGCCAAATGAAAATCCAATGAGAACCTGATTAGAAAGCGGAACCGACTAAGCAGGAGAGAATTCATTTTCTGCTTAATTCGATCACAGGGGACGCCGAGTGCTTGGCAGCTCGTTTAGCCTGCGGGTATCGTCAGACTGTGACATGCTGGAGTGGGTTACTCAGACGTGTGCCTCAACATCTCTGCCTCCTCTCTGCTGCTGCAAACTGAGATGTTTACCACTGCTTTTCAACGCTCTTCTGTTCAGCATAAACATGAAAATAAGAGAGACGTGTGTGTGTGAGGGTTCAGTCTCTGAATGGGAAAGAGAAATGAAAAGCTTCCAGAGAATGAGTGAGAGCTTAAAGTCAGCCTGGTTTAACAAAGCCACATTTAGGCTTGGAAATAAGAATCTTTTCTTTGACCTGCCTGACACTGTGGGGAGAAGCACACAAAGCAGGAAGAAGTGCAGGAAAACAGCCAAGAAAGAAAGGAACTGAGGTTAACTGTTAGCAAGAAGACATAGAAGAAAAATCATTTGTAAAGGAGGAAAAGAAAACATGGTGAGTTGCAAGGCCATGGCGAACGCAAACAAGTTTAAAAACAGCACAAAATCAGCGTGTAGGCTGAAGGATTGTTGGGAAGGGAGCTGAAGAAATAAGTAATACAAATATCCGAGTGGATGTAAATGAACTTTCTGTCCTCTTGTTCCTCAGCACATGAAGTGTGGCCCCCTGAAGGACCCACTGCTGGACGACCAGGGCGACTTCAACAGGATGTCCGTGGCCATGAAGAAGATCGGCCTGGACGACACGGAGAAACTGGACCTGTTCAGGGTGGTGGCCGGCGTGCTGCACCTCGGGAACATCGACTTTGAGGAGGCCGGGAGCACATCAGGTGAGCTGACGAGACACGTCTGTAAAATATCTGAAAACGCTTAAAAAAGTCCTCCTCAGTGTGAATTCATCAGGACAAGTTTTATAAAAATGTCCAGTCAGGGTTCCAAGAAAGAAACCAATAATTTATTTAAACCAGAATTGACCTGGCTTCAGGGTGCGGGCCGAGCTCCGTCTCCGGTAGAGAATCTAACCCCTTCTCCTGAGACCCTTTTAGGGCTTTCACACTTGCAGAAAACTCCTGATATTTGCCGGAGGAGCTGCATGTGTGAACGCAAAGAGCCACATTTTTCTCTCTCTTCACCCGGAGTCTCTCCTCCAGCCTCCTCGTATTTATTCTGCAGAAAGTCAGAGTGAGCTGATGTGAGAACGCAGCAGGATATAATCAGGAGAATTCACCTCGAGCGAGTGGGAGGGGGTGGTGACGTTTATTCCCTGTGATCGCTGCACGACCATAGACTGTCTGCACGCCACCTCTACGATCTCCGTGCTCTAATGAACCTGCTGCATTCTGTTTCCTGTTCTCCAGTATGTTCTTCTCCACTCTTTAGTTCAGATTGTGATTCTGTTCAACTACACGTAGCATTGATAGAAAGACACATATTCTCATTATAGCGTCGTATAGAGGACTCTGTTGCTTGGGCTGCTACTTCTGCGTCTTTTTTTTTACGTCATGTCTTACCACGGGAGACCCCCGCCCCCCTCCTGTCTGACATGGATAGTCTCCCGCTGTGAGGTGCATGTGTGAACAACCAGATCAGGAGAATATCCGGAGCAGTCCTCCTGAAATGATCTCGATATTTTCAAGACTGCAGATGTGAAAACGGCTTTAGTTACAGATCTTTGTATCCACTCAGAGCGGCAGCTTTTGAAGCGTTTATGACGTTAATTCTTGACCCTTAATCTGCGTGTCCTGACTTTTCTTTTATACTTTAAACTAAGATTTCAGACGCAGCACTTCTTTATATTTAAGAGGAGTATTTTCACAATAAAGTTCAAGTATTTATCTCCCTCCCCCTGCCTCCATGCACCTCCTGTCCCAGTTAAACTCGGAGACCAGGGGTGCGATGGTGGAGAAGGTTTATCATCAGCTCTAACCGTGCAGCCTGCGGCGCTCTATGATTGCATTCGCCCCGTATCAGAACCCATCCATCTCTCCGGCTCTTCGGCTCCTAAACGACACCAGTTTGGGTCCTGAAAGAGGGAGCTGCCGGTCTGATCTCATCCCTCAAGACCGGGCTCCGTGATTGATGGCTGTAATATTCAGCCTCGGTCTGCGACTCATCGTGGTCAAAGACGAATGGTTTTCTAATACGGGAGGTCGGAGTCAGGCAGGTATCACCTTCTGTCTTTTATTAGAGATTAAAGAATGTCCTACATCTGTTGAATTAGATTTATCACTGGAGGAACATTAATGAACGCTGTAATTAAAATGAATTCATGCTGTGATTATTAAATCAGTCGTTTGGAGTTTTCTTCACAACATTCGGAGCAGCACGTCTGTCTCACACGCTTCTCCTCTGCCTCAGCTTTCCCAGCGGTTTAGTCTAAAACCCTCAAGGGAGACTCTGCTTCCATAAATATCCACTCCTCTTTTTGAACTCCTCAGTGAAGTTTCTCTGCTCGCGGCTCCTCCCCGTCGTTTTCTGCCTCAGCGGGGGGAGAGGAGGGGGCGCAGCAGGGCGCCTATTAAATGCCCTGGTTCTCTCAGCGGGGGGGCTTTGGTAGCGCGTGTTTTACAGCGAGTGAGGAGAATGTGTTCAGTCAGAGAAGAGGACATGTTTGTATGCAGTTTGCAGTTTAGATCGAGGTTTCTTTAAAGGTGAATTTAGGGAGCTTGTAAAGATTATTCAGTCGTCCTTGGAGCAGCCAGAAGAGTTTCCTTTTAGGATGAAAGTCACGTGTAAAGAGGTGAAAACACAAACCAAGAGAGGCAGAACATACAGACCTTCTTATAGAAAGCTGCCATACAGGAATAATCCAGATGTGATGGCTGGACAACTGACGAACTGACCTGTGTCAGAAAATCAATCAGTGTCCAGGAGAAGACGTGATCAGAAAGACAAGATTGACGACCCAGGAGCCACAGGAGAGAAAAAGAGAAGATGTAAGATCCAGAAGCATCAACAGGCCGAGGAAGATATAACAGGACTAGTCAGGTAGGGTGTGGGGAGGAGACTATTTCAGTCAGTTTTGCAGTTGACCCTCTGGAAGCAGCAGAGCTTTCAGGGCCTACAAGTTGGGCGTTCTCTGTAATCTGTCGCTGTCCTCCAGGTGTGGGATCATTTTTTTGAAAACAAGACCATTGTGCTGCTTGTTCTTCTCTCACTCGTTCCTTTGCTGAATCAGGTTCATTTTAAGGCCTCAGTAAATCACACATCTCAGGCATTTTATCACGTCGCATCAAACTGCTGGTCAAACTGGTCTGAAGTTAATTATAAAGTGACGTCTTCTCATAAATCAGTGGACCTTTGTCTTTGAGCTGACGTCTCTGACGGCCTGAAGTTCTCTTCGGGACTCGACTCATTTCATAAATCTATCAGCACAGGCGTGAAATAATGAAGTTTCATTAACTGGGAGTTAGGTCTGAGTCCTGGACTCTGGTCTAATTTGGACATCGAGCGTTTCCTTCCACAGGCTCTGCCTTCAGTCCACACATTGATTGGATATTAGCTTAGCTTAGCTTTCAGCAGCTATCGACTGTGTGCATTGATCTAATGCCGAGTGTGCAGGTCAAGAGTTTAGAGGATGTTCATTTACCTCAAACTCTTTTTACTAAGGCCCCGTGTCCACTTAGTGTTTCTATCTGAGCTCCAGCGTCTTTTTTCAATAGTTTCCAATGAGTAGAGAGCGTTCGCAGCAGGAAGCGGCCGTCTGGAGAAAAAGTGCAGCGCCCAGCGTCTTTTTTCCGAGCGCTCCGCCGTTTTTGTGCGGCCGCTCTGAGCGCTCAAGTTGAACATCTTTAAACTCTTCAGAAAGGCGCTGTTGACGTCACCGGTGCTCTTTTCCAAATGTCTGATATTCCCCGTATTTTAGCCTCCTACGGATCGTGTCTTGTACCCACATCCTCCTCGCTCCGTGTCTGATCGGGATATAAACGATCTCAAATATAAAACATGCAGTAAAAAGTGACAGAGCAGTGTCGGTCATACAGCGGCCGTTGTCAACAGACTGTTGTCATAGAGACAGGACAGACGAGCAGCGCTTCATGCAAGAGTGCACAGGCAGCGCTTTCTGCCCGAAAAATACACCAGGTGGACACGGGGCCTTAGAAAGGTTATTTTAATGTCTACTTCAGAGTTACGTTAAAGGAAATTTGTGGATATGATTTGTGTGTTAAGTGGACGAGAGCCACAGACAGGAAGTGACGCTAACTTTATCTTTTGAATTAGCATGAAAACATAATACATCTGTAGTTACAAATGAATGATTAATAACTCCGTTTTTCAGCTGCTGCAGACGTCATATCCATTTGATAGAATTCCCCCTGTGCTCTCCTGTCTCCTCCTCAGCCCAGCCTGCTCCTCTGCAGGCTTTGTTCATCCCTCTCCCCGGGCCCGCTCGGTTCACAGCACGTGGGCGTTTTACTCTCACCGGCTCCGTATATATAATGAGCGCTGAGTATCGCCCTCACCTTTAAGAAGGGTGCACGTACTCCTGCCCGCTTGTCAATTTCTCATCAGTGAAATGCGTGGGATTTAAAAGATGACTTCGTTCATATTTTACACTCGCTTAATCTTTTGGCTCGCTAGAGGAGGTTCAGCTCGACGTGGATCAAAGAGAGACGAGCAGGTCGGACTCTTCATACCTGAAACAGCCGAGTTCTCCGTGACTCACACGACTGTAAACAAGACGATCTTCCTGCAAGACGTCTCTGCTGAACATTTATCTCCATTCAAACCCTTTTTTTAAAGAACCTAACTCACTTTAAATCGCCTCAACATTTCACGTGTGACAGCCGAAGTTTGGAGGTTACTCTCTGCTCTGCTGCCCTTTGAGAAGTTTCTTTCATTCTTCACCTGTATTCAGGTTTTTTTCTCACACAAATCAAGAGATGAAGGGAGAGATGGTGCTCACCTTTCAGATTGTAAAAGTTTAAGTCATATTATACATCTTTTGGCGGATGGCCCGCACGCTAACGAACGCTGTTCCTCCGGTGTAAACTGAAGGAGAACAGACTGTCCAAACTGAATCAAAGGTTTTCTTCGGCCTAAAAAGACAAACTGATAACGGAATCAGTCAAACTTTGAGATGCACGTCATCGCTTGAAGTTGATCTCAGATTCTTAATTTCAGATGTTCATCAGCACTCGTCTGCAGCTCTCTGTGTCGCAGAAGCTCACTGGTGAAACAGGAAGGGAGGGGTCAGCAGGGGAAGTATGGAGGCAGGAGGGGGGGGGGGCTGAGGGATGATAGATGTGTGTTCAAAGAGAGCGTTTGTTTTGGTCTGAAAATCTGCTCTGAAAGCTGCGTAGTACGCCTTTAAAGGTTCACCTCTGCCCCACCTGTTTGTCTGAGTTTTCAGTGTTGCGGCCGCCATCGCTCGGCTTCTTCAGGAACCAATAGGTGACGTCACTAAGACTTCATCCGTGTTTTCTACAGTCCGTGCTTCAGACGTCGATGTTCTGAAATAAAGATAATTAACACTGGTTTGAGTAAAACAAACCTCCGTCTGTTCACGTCAGAGTCACTTAACGGATGTGAACGTTTGATTTGATCACGCAGTCCTTCCTTCTGTTTCTGGGTAAACAAACACACCACAATGACTCCTGACTGCTCCATCCTTTTTCTGCCTTGTGGGCTAATGTTTCCCCTCCTCCTCGTCTTCCAGGTGGCTGTGCCATCAAGAACCAGTCGAGTCAAACGTTGGAGCACTGCGCCGAGCTGCTGGGCCTGGGGGAGGAGGACCTGAGAGTCAGCCTCACCACCAGGGTCATGCTCACGACAGCAGGGGGCGCCAAAGGCACAGTCATCAAGTAAGAGGCCGTCACACACACACACACACACACACACCGACACACATACTAATGTACTAATTCTGATGAATCCAGCTAATTCTCGGAGTGACTAAGAGAGCACGGACAGAGTTGTAGCTGAAACACACTGAATCCTGCCAACATGGATTCCTCCATTATTGTGGTTTTGAATCCAGCTGCCCTGAACCTGCAGCCCGACCCCCCTTTTGTTCAGAACCGCGGCTGGAGAAACACAAAGACTCACACTTTCTTAGTTTCTGCACACAAACACAAAATACAAAACACACTGACCTATCAGCATGGAAGCTTAGTAGGTCTGATCCACAGCGATGCACATAGGCATAAATAAGCTCTAACACACACACACACACACACACACACATGCACGCACGTACGCACGCACGCACGCACGTACGCACGCACGCACACAGTAGAGCAGATGGTAGATGTATTTATTGTCTCGTTATCAGCGTCCAGAGAGACACACACTTGGAGCTGACATCAGGAGATACAGAGCACTGAAAGGAGGCTCAGAGGAGTCTGAAGATCCTCAAACTGCTATCTCTCTCTCTCTCTCTCTCTCTCTCTCTCTCTCTCTCCTACTCCTCCTCCTCCTCCTCCTCCTCCTCCTCCTTTTTCTTCGTCTTATTGTCCAGAATAACTGTTTTAAATAAACAGCAGAGAGAGAGAGAGAGAGAGAGAGAGAGAGAGAGAGAGAGAGAGAGAGAGAGAGAGAGAGAGAGAGAGAGAGAGAGAGAGAGAGAGAGAGTGAGAGAGAGAGAGAGAGTGGAGAGTGAGAGAGAGAGAGAGAGAGAGAGAGAGAGAGAGAGAGAGAGAGAGAGAGAGAGAGAGAGAGAGAGAGAGAGAGAGAGAGAGAGAGAGAGAGGCTTTGAACCTGGGCCGTCCCGCTTCGAGGACTACATCCTCTGTACATGAGGCGTGCAAAATGAACCACTAAGAGACCAATGCCACACAAAAACATGTTTCATTTGTACTTGAGGTTACAAATGAAATGCATGACAGACTGAAGTCAACAGAACAGACAGCATTCAATCAAACACACACACAGACCCGCTCTGTGTGTTTGTCCATTAAATCAAGAAAGAGTTTCCATATCTTTCAAAGGTTTCACTCCCGTTCCTCCACCAGTTAGCGATTCTCTCCGGGGGTTATACAGCTCTATATATCAGGGAGCCTCATTCCAGCAGGGAGGGAAACATTCGATTTCCATTTCAACACCTTTTTATTTCTTTATTTAATTTATTTTCTGCAATGGCCAGCAGCATTTCTGTGAGCTTAATAGCATGCCTATTCTAAGGTCGGAGTTTGGAAAGTTGCAGAGTAAACACATCTCTGGGTCTGCCCCCCCCCCCCCCCCCCCCCCCCCCCCCCCCCCCCCCCCCCCCCCCTTCTGTTAAAACCCCTGGAGTTCAGTGCACAGCTCAGTGGGCGGTTTATATCGGGGCACATAGTGCACAGAGTAAAATTGCATTGGTCCATTTATGAGGTTCATAGTGGAGGTAACAGCGTCTCTGCACGAATGAGTTATTCCAGCTCGTCAGTCCTGATCAGATATGAATGAACACGTTCACTTCACACTCTCTAAGGATAGAAAAGATAAAGATACAAAACTTTATAGATTCTAGTTTCCAACTGCTGGAGCTCTCTTCATGCGGTGCTGAGTGATCTGAATGTTGGTGCTTGTAGAGACGAGAGCAAAAACACGACCACGAAGCAACCAAATTGATCCCAAAATGAAAAGTAATTTCTCTAATTGCAGAATAGACTTTGAACTCTGAAGCCTGGCTCAGACATCAGAATCATCGGGACGATTTGAGGTCCGATTTCTTCCGGCTGCTCGGAGATAAAGATCCGAGCTTGGAAAGATAGTCTGGCCAAGGTCTTAGGATCAGCAGCAATTTTGAGCAACCGTGTAGGAATGTCTTGTTGCAATTCAGAAGCAGTGACTTTGAGATACATATGCTAACCAATTTTCGTGCATGTAGGTTAACCGCATTACCCTGGGTGATGTTTGGGGGCGCCGTGGAGCCGAACCACTTTCATAAGTACATTTCGCGCGAACATTTTGGGTGAAGTTCGGTGAGTTTTGGAGCATGTCAAAGCCCCTAAATAAGCGATTCAGTTGGCAAAGAATAATTCCTTTAGGTCCAATAAGGCGCTCGCTCTGAGGTCGTCACTCTGGCCCTAAATAGTCCAAATGACCAAATATGTCACATTTGTTATTGTATCCTCCTCACCACCTCTGAAAGAGAGAGACTCCTTGTTTACATGCTCTGTTACTGAAGGTGACCTTTACATTGTTCCTGCAGCTGGATTCTGCCTCCTTCAGTTTAATCACAGGTCCCTGGTTAGAAAGAGGAGGTGAGTGAAAGCATCAGCCCGGCGAGAGAAACTTTGAAACATAATGCATAAATCATATACATGTTAAAATGAAACAAGGACTCACATCTGTTTGAAAGGCCACACAGCATGTGTCTATACATTCAAATTCTCTCCACTGACTGCTCACACGCTAAACTGCGAGAGAGCTGATTTACATTCCCCGTGTTTAATTAAATGTGACCATTAGCATGTGGGAGCACGTATGACACTCTGCTCCCCCACTCGACACACACTCTGAAGTTCACGGCTGTGGATTTCAAGCTCCAGGGTCTGATTTATTTCAGCAACGTACTCGGTGTTCTTCTATTCGCAACACGTCATGTTTGTTAATTTAAAATCGAAGCAAACAAGCTCTTGGAAATAAGTTCTGTACGTCGCTTTGGATAAAAGCGTCTGCTAAGTGAATTGTAGAATTGTAGAATTGTAGAAAGTTCAAGTGGGTAACTTCATCGACTGATTTATTTACGAGGATTTGATTGATAGATTTGAGTTTGCAAACTCTAGAAGTTTCACATACAAGCAGTAACATCTGCGCTCTTTATTCCCTTCTGCACTTTTGCCTATGTGTTGTGCATTTTCACTTTTTATGTTTTCTGTATTGTCTGTGCTTTATGAAGCATTATGTGACTCTCTCTGCATCCAGATGTACCTATGGGTACAGATAGAGTAACCTGAACCTGAACACGTTCAGAACAAAACCAGCTTAGAGTTCAGATGTGCTGCTTTGTCCACAGATGTCGCCCAAATCAACACGATATGAAACTTTAAACCCAGACTGACATTTCCCACATCAGGCACGGTTCGATATTTTTCAACCACATTCAAAACTGAGACGTTCGTGGTGCGACAACACGATGTGGTGAAACGCTGCATCAAAAGGTGAAGCCTGAATGAACGTAGGTGAGAAAATATTCTATGAGATGGAATAATATCGATACTCGTTTTTCATGGTGAGAACTCAAAGTGAGATTTTGTCCGTTTTAATATTTCTCCACATTAGCATGGTGTCTAAAGTTAGCCTCAAGACTAGAACGTTCATTTGCTGTCAGGAAACACCGCCAGCTACTTCGTCTGTTGTGCTCCTAGTTAGAAAGTGCTGAAGTCATTGTCCCCATTTATTTTTCTATTTATTCATTCGAAGCTGCAACAATTGCATGAAAAACAAAATCTTTGAGGGCCAGACTTTGTGGCTGATGAGATTGGACTAATGAACAACAGCTAAAGTTTCTGTAAGCTGACCTGCAGCTCGATCCATTCACAGCTTCTCCAATCAGCCGCAGCTTTAATCAAATCAAAGTGAACTTGTGGAGCGTTACAGAGGAGAGGGCTGAGTGTTACACCATTTATACGGCTCAGTGATCAGCACCAGGGAGAGCTCCAGGTATTAAAGGGAACTCCTGACTCAGAGCTGCAGGAGTGAACAAATACCAAAACAAAGCCCCCTCCCCCCTTCTGCCCCCGCTGCTCCGTCAGACAGAGTTCAGTTCAGTTAATAACTTAATCCTGAGAGTGATGAAGGAGACGAGACCAGAGGGCAGAGACACAACCACCCCGCACCAGCAGGCAGTGATGAGAAATAACACGGACCGCACAGGAGGCCGTTAACTGAGTTAGTCTGACACACGGCGGTCAGCTGAGGACGAGTCAGGAGAGGGAGGAGCTGCAGAGGTACAAGAGTTATAGACAAAACAAAGAGAATCGCATCAAGGTCAATTTGAAAGACATTTACTCTCATCAGAGGTCGTCCATATATACGTAAAGAAGTGCAGTCATACATGTTGGGAAGTCTAAAATGAACAGACTTGGGTCTGGGACCGAGGGTCGCCGGTAAAAGTCTCAGTGTGGACTGAAAATATGGAAGTTGGTCTGGTAGCTGGAGAGGTGCCAGGTCACTTCCTGAGTACTGGCGCAGAGCCCTTGAGCAAGGCAACAAACCCCTACACTCGCACTCCCTGTGTAGCAGCCCCACTCTGACATCTCTTGACACAGGCCCTCAAGCTTTATCTCAGTCCATCAAGTAAGACCAAATATATATACCACATATGGGGGGGCGGCTGTGGCTCAGTTGGAGTCGGTTGGGGGTTCGAGCCCCAGCTCCTGCAGCCACATGTCCGATGTGTCCTTGGGAAGACACTTAACCCCAAGTTACTCCGGCTGCTTCGTCTGCGGTGTATGAATGTGTATGTATGGATGAGTTACTTCTGATGGACTCTCTACTCAGCAGCCTCTACCATCAGGGTGTGAATGTGCACATGCTGGGGGCGCTGGTAGCCTGGTGGTTTGTGCCCACCCCTCAAGTGCGGAGGCTGTAGTCCTCCAAGTGGTCGGCATTGGTTCAGGTCCGGCCAGTGGATCTTTTCCCGTGTATCGTTCCCCACACTCTCTCTCTCTCTCTCTTCCCGATTTTTGAGACTGAGACTCTAAAACTGTGTTTATTGCAAATGTTCATGTTGCAATTACGATGAAAATGTGATTCATTGAACAGCTTTAGCTCCTTGTTCCAACGTCTCAACGTGTGTTCAACATGAATTCTGTTTCCGAGGTATTTCATTCGGATGTAGAAATGTAGAGACGCTTTCACACTGAAGAGGCAGACAGTTCAGCCCCCTCAAGCCGAGTCCCTGCCTGCAGTCAGCCTGAACCCCGCCGCTGTAAAGCCTGTGATTGTTTGGCAGCTCGGCCCCTGCACACCGTCTGAATGCCAAGCCGCTCGCCTCAATTTCAAACCTCCCACGCTAATGCCTTTATTTCTCCTCTTTCATCCGTGGAGAACAGAGAATTAAAGGCTGCTTCCTCTCCTCGTCTGAGTGTCACTCGTCTCTGTCCGGCCTGTCAGTTAGTGTCTCCGTAAACGCACATATGTCTGACACATTCCCAATAACGCTTTGTCCCTTCTGCTGACTGCACTCATTCAGTTTCTTCTCCCAGATTAAAGCTGGCCATTAAATAATTGGGTGTAAATGTGGCAAACAAATAAAACCACCATTTGGAGGACTGCCAACCTGTAGCGTCTTCCACGCCATAAATCAAAGCCTTAATAGGGAAGTGCCATTTCTACTGATACACTGAGAGATCAAGCATTGGTGGGTAAGTGACCGCCAAAAAGAACAAACATGTTGGCAAGTGCTCCCTGGAATCTCCTTTTATACCAAGTTCCACCCAAAGAGGACGCTGTTCTTCCACAGTAAACGTGGCCAAAGCTCTCTCCGAGTTATTGCTGGCGCCAGATGGTGGGAGGAATGAAAAGCTGATGGGAGAAATCACTTCCAACATGTTTATTCTCTCCGTTAAAGCCCAAAAGAAAAACCTCTAGACTGAGGAAGCAAAGGATCCTCTCTGCACAAAGAGGCTGCAGACTTTAGTGGAGACAGCAGATGGTTGGAGGGATGGAAAGAAAGAAAAAAAGATTTCCAACATGTTCATCTCCTTCAGTGAAGAGAAAGGAGGCCTGACAGGAAACTGAACAATGCATTCATGAGGGGTTATGGGAAATGAAGTCCTGATTTTCAGACACAAGAACCGTGCTTGACATCAGACGTAGCACTTGATGCGACTAAGGGTCCGATCACACTCAGACGCGTGTCGCTTGAAAAGCGTCATCAGCAAAACCATCGTTATCCTGCAGTACCGCACGCTTGCTGGGTGCCCTTCTGTGATGCTGTGTGACGTGTTTGTAGCGATCTGTGGGCACGAATGAAAGTAAAGCAATGTTCAACTCTTCAGCTCAAGACGTGGAGTCGCAGCGCTCCTCTATTTCACTTTGGCCGAAGCGAAAAATAAATAGAATTCTCATTATAGCGTTGTATAGAGGACTCTGTTGCTTTGTGCGCTACTTCTTTTTCACGTCACGTCTTACCTCAGGAGACCGCCCGGATAGTCTCCCGCTGTGAGGTGCCTACGTGAACAACCAGGTCAGGAGGATCTCCGGAGCAGTCGTGCAGATGTGAAAACAGCTTCTGCTTCTTTCGAACCCCTCAACGTTCATTTTCAAACGTGAAGTCTTCGATATCAAACAATGGTGACTCAAGTGACATCTGGAGAACAATTATTATACAACGTCTTAATTAAGCTCTCCTTAGTTATTTGTTGTACTCATTGCATAATCAGCTGTCGCTCTTGATGACTGTGGCGTCTTTGTTGTTGTAGTTTCTGAAGGCGGCTCTCTTGTCTCTGCATCACCGCCTCCTGTATGATGCCTTTCATAATGTTTTTATCCCTAAAAATATAAACACATTATTTCCAGAGGGAATTACTCCCACGTAAAAGCCACCAGACAACAAGTGTTTGAGCAGGAGAGTTGTTAAAGCACTGCTGAGCTGCGTTATAGCACCGAGCATGTGGTGACACAGCCCAATCCTTACACTTTCTTATTTATATGAGAATTTCACAGATTATCGCTCTGATTTCACACCCTGTGGAAGCCGCTAAAATGAGACCAGTAGGTGAATTTAAAGAGAGGCGGCGGAGCTGGAGTCCTTCCATCTGGCTGCGTCACTCCAAGCTGGTTATTTATTTTGTGGGTGATATGTGAGCAGGAGAGCAGACGGCTCCGTGTGTGAGGCAGAGAGGACGGCGAAGTAAAGACAGACGAGGGGGAGAGCGAGGGAGAGAGAGAGAATTCAAATAGGATATTTCTGTTTCCTTAACTTGTGTATTGTTTTCTGCTCTGTGTGCTTTCAGTCACACAAATTGAATTGTGCCAAGACAATGAAGCAAATTGAAACTAACAGGATGTTGACAAGAACGGAAAAAGTGTGTTGTTTGATTTCTTAAAGTAGGGAGGTCCAGACCCCCCAAATCCTAGAAAAACAGAGAATTGTTATGTCATCATAAACATGTAATTTTGAGTCAGTGGTTTGGTCCACTGCTGAACCCTTGAACATCATTTTGAGACCAGATGTGTCCAACCTTTTGCAGGAAGTACAAGACAGTTGGAGAACTTAAATAACTCCCAGACTCCATGAGGTGGAAACCAAACTTGATATTTGAACCAGCGTAAGCAACAGTCCCTTAACAAGCTGGACAACGTACTGTTTTCTCTACACTCTCACACCTTTCCTCCAGCTGTTCCACCTTCCCCGCAGAGAAACCAATCCAGTGACTTGTTTTCTCTAAGGTTAACTTCTACGCCCCGCTGTCTTTCAATTAGGGCGACCTTTACACCATCTTTCCGCTAGCGTACACAAACAAGCAGCAAACACGATGATTGATGTAGTTTCAAATGAAGAACAAACTGGACTTAGAGAGACCACAGAACAGAACACTTCTGTAAGTCACTACAATTAAGCTGTCTCCGCAGATGGAAGCTCAAATGTCCCAAAGATTTCCATTTCAGGTTGGTTTCTCAACATCTTAGCTGGTTATGACGGGAAAACCAGCGTTTTCATCCCGAGATAACGGGATAAATAAGTTGAGATCTCGAATAAATAATCTGGAAAATGGAGTAAAATAAAATGTGTGGATGTTTGTCTGCTTAGGGCTTCTGGACAAGCGACAACCTCTGGTGTTGAAAAATGGAGCCAATGCGTAAGAGTAAAATCCTGCAGTTCCTGGAGTGTCCACTAGAGGCTGGCTGCAGAAGCACAGGAAGTCACATACACACCCATTCTAAAAAGCCTGTTTTTACAGCAGGCATTAACATGTTTACAGCCTGGTTCAAAAAACCAAACAGGTCTGATTAGCTCATGTCTCGATCGGCACACACTGTACGGGGGGTGAATGTTTTGATGACTCATCAGTTTTGATTTGATGAAGGATAAGAGTTATTCACAATAAGGCGTGTAGCTGACCTGATTGACAGGTGGGCGCGGTGTAACGGTTTGTCAGGAGGCTTAAAACCCGCCTCAGCTCCAGCTCTCAGTCTGTCGTTAGGTTGACTGAAAGTTAGGCTGAGACAGCATTTCCAGCACGGAGACCGCCATCGATGGGACTCCAGCGCCCCTGCAGGAACAGACGGGTGACGTCACTCAGGCTTCAAACATTCATGTTTACAGTCTATGCTTCTGTACTCAAACCTTGTTGTAGGGAAAGTCAGTTCTGTTTAGGGATGAGTCGTATGAAGGCTCCTTCACGGTAGTTTGAGGCAGCCTGTCGTGATCAGGAAATTTAAATGAAAGTCGGAAAATCAAACCACTTTCACCTCCTGCTGGTCTTAAAAAAGGAGAACTTTCAGCTTTTTGAATATGTAAAAAGTGCCCTCATTCCTCAGTCACACCGTCACATCAGGTCATCGTGACGGAAGCTAAAAGAATTAGAGCTCTGAATAATTTATGCAAATATCTCACTAAACGCATATTGAAGTTGTAGCAGCACTCAAACCTGAGTCACTTAATTACAAGTCAACTTACCTTGCCACCTGTGCCGTCATAAACTTTGATGCTCTTAAGGATAAAAGACACCAAAGAAGAAGAAGACAGTGTACTCTACTTAACGAGTTAGTTCTCTCTGTTTGCAGCCAGACACCAAGTAATTAATGCAAATCCGAATCCTCAAAGCAGGGGGGATGAAAGCTAAAGGCCCTGACACACCAAGGGGATCGTCAGCTGTCAGTCCTAGTTGGACCATCGGTGAGCGATCGTCGCCCTTGGTTTTTCCGGTGTGTCCGGTTCTGTCGGCCCTCCTCTGCCTTTTTTAGGCCGCTTTGACATGTTGAATTGACGTCGACGCGGTCAGTGATTGGCTGTTTGGAGGTTTCATTTATCTCCAGCTCTCACAGGTTCATGAAAGCCCCTTGAGCCTGCCGCTGTAGTATCCATGCTTTCACCCATTAGTGCGGTTTCTCTTTATTTGTCGCCTCCGCCTCTTCTTGTCTTTTTCCACTAAAAGACGAAGGGCTGACAACGCCAGCGCCATTTTCAACTTTTTATCAGACATTATTCTGGATTAGTAGGCTACCTATAATACGAGTGGTGACCGACAGAAGTGTGAAAATGGTCTGCTCGTATCATAACAACGAGACAACTGCCGTCTGCTGGCATGAGAGTTATTTCCTCTCACGCATGCGCTGAATGTTCGTGGTGGTTCGCTGTCGGCTGTAGTCTTTGCGGTGTGTTCAAGTGCAACTTTTTGTCCAAGACAAAAGGCGTTGTAAGGCGACGCCACAGTCGACCTTCGTCGCCACTAGTTCTTTGCGGTCTGCTTGGTGTGTCAGGGCCTTAACTGCTAATACTCATGGAGAATATGTGGGACCCACAGACTGTAAATATGAATGTTTGAAGCCTGAGTGGTGTCACCCGTCTGTTCCTGCAGGGGGCGCTGGAGTCTTATTGATGGCGGTCTCCGTGCTGGAAATGCTGTCTCAGCCTAACTTTCAGTCAACCTAACGACAGGCTGAGAGCTGGAGCTGAGGCGGGTTTTAAACCTCTTTATAAACCGTTACACCGCGCCCACCTGTCAATCATGACAGCTACACGCCTTATTGTGAATAACTTTTTGTACCAGGCTGTAAACATGTTAATGTCTGCTGTGAATTGGCTTTTTTCTTTTTTGAATGGGTGTGTATGTGACTTCTGGGGCCCTTGAGTGAGTTTAAGCTTTGGTTAACTGGGTTGTCCGATGGTCTTAAAAGCACCATTCCTGTGGTGCGCACATTGCGAGTGTTGTGTCTCCTTTAAATTAACATAACAAAGACTCTGGTGAAGCTGGCGGCTGAGAGAGGACCCGTATGGACGCTGAATTGAGAAGCTGCTGGACTCGATAGCCGACCCATAACACATGAACTTGAATGAAACCAGCCTCTTTATCTTGTTTTGAGATCCAACCAAAATAAAAACTGAACTCATAGACGAACCCTGTGCTCGTCGCTCCCTGCAACGCCGTCCATTGAGAACAAGGCTGCCGCCGATGTATGTGAGCTGACCCAGCCTTGTGTTTCCCCCGTCATGAGAACCAGTCCTTTCTGTCATTGTCCATCTCTTTTCTTCTTTCACACGTCAGGTCAGGGCTAGCTTCTAGTCCTATTTATATGTGTACCCAGTGCTAGTGTGTAACTATAGATATGCACTTGCAGTATTTTTCAGGGGTGAAATGATGGTTAAATAAACGAGTTCTTTGAAAACGAAAAGGGATGAAAGTGTCTAAAAGTCTAGAAGCAGAAATGAATCGAAAGAAGCGAGACAAATGGAAGTGAATTAAGCTCAGTCAGAAAATGGGAAAGGAGGGAAAGAGACGAAGAGTGAGGATGGACGGAGAATCAGATAAAGTGAAGAATGAGCTTTAAAAAGACATAACTGAGTGATGGGAGAGAGATGAGGAATCCTGACTGTCAGGGCTATACGGTGTTTAAACCAGGACTCATCTGAGGTGAGTTTAATTCCAACACGACGAGGGGACGGATGGAGAGAACGAGTTGGAGGGCAAAACAGAAAATAGGAGATGCCAATCACGGCGACCCCGTTTAGTGAGGTCAGCAGTTAGCAGCTTGTGAGAGTCGAGGGGGGATTAGTCCGTCAACCCGGCGGCCAGATGTGCCATTAAACAAACCTGCAGAAACTTCTGCTGCCTCACCACGTCCGTTTAAATTTCAACACTTCTCCGACTTCATTTGATTCAAAGGTTTTGGGTGGTTTTTCTACATTAAAGCTCATTTCCTTTAAATGTCAATCCATCACTGTCCAAGCAAATGTTCTCCAAACCTGCGAGCCTACACACCTCAGAGAGGGTGCAAGGTAAATCTGAGGGATTGTAAAGTAACTTAGGGTGTAGTTAAGAAGAAAACACATTTTCAGCTTCATGTTTATTTACCTCCTCAGACTTCCAGAAGTGAAAAACTCTCCTGACTCATTTCCTCGTCTGTTACATGCAAATCCTATTTCAGACTAGTCGACGAGTCTAATGTTAAGAAAAGACTCGGTGAACTCTAAAAACTGAGGACAAATTGATGACAGGATAAGCATCTGTAGATAAACGATGTTGAATCGGTTTGCCAAGTGTGGCTAACGTTAGCATTGCTAGCATTGCCTGATTTCAGTCCTCCTTTCAGGTTAACGTCAACATGATTGATTGATTGATTGATTGACATGCCTGTGCTGAAGGTGGATACGCGTTTCTCCGGTTGATGTGCTGGTTTAACCCGACACAGCCTGCGTACAACTGCCAAACAGCTCCACACTACGAGACGCCATCCGTCCACTGTGCCGGTTTACATCTGGGTTGTAGTGCAAAGGATGCAGGCCCGTTAACCGGACCTACAGCCCCATCTAGTGGCAGACGGCAGCATTACAGCTTAGACACAACATTAAACCAGCACGGAGGGCCTGAATTGATCAAATGTAAAGTCTAACCAAGAAGTTACCCTGCTGCCGACTAGTGAGGGTGACGACTTTGGTTGTTAAGCCACCTAATCGCTCACAGCATCCCTCGTTAAAAGATTTCAGGAATGCACATGAATGCGTCACTGATTGTAATCAAGTATGATTCTGAAATGGGTCTTCATGCAAAACAAGTCTGGTCTTTTCTTTTGATACTTCTCTAAAGGTCGTATTGTGTAACTCCAGATCACTGTAGTTCTGCAGCTGTTAGAAATCAGAGTATTTGCTCTACTACAAGTGCTGTGTAGCGATGAACAACAGGACAGATTCAGGTTACTTGTGCACCAAACTTCAGACATTCGTGTGTTGTTGTTAACGTGCATTTGAATAAAATCAACCTTTTTCACTGTTTGGTGTATTTTGGGAGCAGCTGCAGACCAGCAGGCGTCTTCAGAGAGCACGACTTCTCCACAAAGTGGCATCAGTAATTACAGAGAGAGAGAGAGAGAGGGAGCGAGTGAGAGAGAGAGAGAGCTAGAGTGACAGAGAGAGAGATAGAGGAGAAAACACTCCCGCTGCAGAGGCTCACGGGGAATACATATTAGGCTACTTGTACGATTAGTGTTCTGACATTATGCTGCCCTGGCATTTAGACCTCTTGGTTTTTTAAATGAGAGGGCCTCACCGCAGTATGAAAACCTCTGGCGGCGGTGTGTTCGTCTCGGAGGAGGCGGCTGCGGCGGCATGAATTAAACATGGCAGGTGGTGCAGAGAGAGGGCGAGGGTGAAGGTGAGGAGCTGTAGGAGTGTTGTCAAGTCACCCGCTGTGTGGGTGTAACTTTGTCTGACTGCTGAATCACGTCAGTTACAGCGACCAGAGAAATAACTTACCTGTAATCAATAATTCTGCATATATGCCGTCTACGCAAAGGTCAAAAACACAAGTTTTACAGGGGTGGATCATCCCAAGAAAGTTCTTTGTCAATCTCGTCTCCAATCATTTATCATGTCAGTCATTTTTCCAGCCAAACTCAAACATTTGTGAGTTTCTGTTTCTTTTTTGTTTGGATTGTTTGTTGACTATTAATCACGAACAAGTCTGCAGATAATGTAAATAATAAATAGGTTGAGCCTTCGCAGTCAAATGTGATGTTAAGATTCCCCCTGCCTGAAAGCACACTGCAGGTAAACACAGCTGTCAGCCTTGTTTACATCCACTGGAATATAAATGAGAAATATGTGAATATAGGAACAAATAGAGAGAGCGTGTTCTGATGGGAGAGAGCACACAGGTTGCAGATGTGAAAGTAAATAACAGATTGCAGCTTGAGGGGGTCCGTCCTTCCTGAGTGCGTCGTCCTCCCACGGCTTAATGTGTTTGTAAAATACCAGCGAGGCACCTGCAGGGATCAGGCGTCCCCGTGAAGCTGCATGTGGCTTAAAAAGGGGATGTGCACGGGAGATAATTTGTCGACCGTAGAGAGGGAGGGAGAGAGGGAGGGAGGATTGTGGAAGTCGTTATTTGGGGCTTTAGGAGCCTCAGAGAGTTATTTCCCGACGTGTCCTTGAGTGCACTGCAGGTAAAAGTCCAGAGCTAAAACCTGAGCGAGAAACTTCCACCTCGCTGCCGAGTAGTTTTATCTCACCTCGGCGATCGGGTCACTCCTTTTGTCTGCTGCTATTGAACCGAACACTGACACGCAGTCTGGAGCAATTACAATACCTCCACAGAGCGGCTGCTGGTCATGGTGTCTGCCACCGTGTTTATGGACGCCGTGCAGCTGACAGACAATCTCTCTCTGTTTCAGTCAATAACTCTGTTATGTGCTGGGAAAGTCAGACAGTCCGTCTATAAAACCTGCACATTGGTCTGCAGGTGAACAAGTCGACTCACTGTATCCCCTCACACAGATTCATGTTTACATTTATTATTTCCGGCCGTTTCCTTGACGGGTTTGACAGAAATAAGAGAAATTAGACCCAAACTTTCCTCTGAAGTTAGCATCGTTTAGCAAGTAACAACCAGTGTGTTCACATGGACCTGAGTCTCCTGGTTCTGATCATAGTCAGGATCTGGTGTTTACCTGCACACAGACACTCCTGGTTTTTTATATCTGTAAATACTCGTATCCTGGTTTATGATTGCTGCATCTTATTTGTGTGCGACAATTTGAAACCTTAGTGAAATGAGTCCACTGTGGCTCATCTCTGTGCTTATCTCTATAAAATGCCAACATGGCGTGTTGCAGATGTGGCGTATCCAACTCATTTCCAGCAATGTGAGAAGAGAGCGACAGCAAATCTGAATCGGCCTCACCTCTGACTGCTCCATGTAGTAAGACCCTGTCCTTTTTGCGGCCATGTTTGTGTTGCTGATGTGTCACTTGGCTGAGGCGGCGCCTGAGCAGGTAGTAGTCAGCAGTTGTCAGAAACCGTGGTAAGGCGTATACATGCCGCAGCATCACGTTTTCTTTGGGAGTTCTCCTGGTAGCAAAGACGGGTTTCTCAAAGTCGGGATAAGGGCTCATTTCGGTTTCTGAAATCAGGATATGATGTTTATATGCCCAAACACAAAAACAGGATACTTAAATAAACAAATCATAACCTGCATACTCAAGTCCATGTTAACACTCTGATTAAGAGCAGCTGCTGAGGACAGAGGAGCAACTCTTTGATGGAGTCAGATATCGATCAGTAAAACTTTATGAAAGGAGCAATATGTAGCTCTGACACCTAGTGTTTAAAATGGGTACTGCAGTCTAAATTCAAAACATTACAGAGAGATGTCTCCCCCCCCCTCCTCTGTAGAGTGGATGCTCACGCAGGTCACCATGTGGTGGACACTGAAGCTTCAGTGTTTATCCAGCTCTGCATCGGTCTGTAAACCTTTCTGCGTTCTAACCTCTCTCCATTTTTCAAAAGCATCTCCAATATTGATCCTAGTTTGAGCACGTTTCTGCTCGTGGAGCTTATTAGAAACATGCAGAGGCTTTTTAGGTCGGGTACAATCACTTCTATCTGAACCAGTTCTCTTGCCCGCTTCCATCGCTGCAACACCTGTTGGTTTGACCTGATAACTGCTCTCATATCTGGCAAACCGAGGGGCGTCCAAAACGGCCGTGTGGGGGTGCCTTAAAACCGCCTACCTTCTCTGGTCCAAACAAATCCAGACCATTCAGGACCAGAATCTAAAGTTAGAAGGAGGACATACTGGCTGCTTGTACCAAGAAGTATTCCGAGGGGTTCATATTTTTTCCACCCATTTCCGGGACCAAAAATAAAATCCTGAAAAGGAGCATGCTGGTGAGAACATGTTTTTCTGACAGTTCAAACGTATAAACACTTCCCTCCCTGTGTGTGTTTCTTCTTCAGAGTGCCGCTCAAAGTGGAGCAGGCTAACAACGCTCGGGACGCCCTGGCGAAGGCCGTGTACAGCCGCCTGTTCGACCACGTGGTGACCCGGGTCAACCAGTGCTTCCCCTTCGACTCCTCCTCTAACTTCATCGGCGTCCTGGACATCGCTGGCTTTGGTGAGTGTCCTTCATCGATTAATGTCACAAGAACGATTGTATTACAATTAAACGATGATGTTGAATATTCTTCAACGGAGTCAGTGGCGATTCTAGACTCCATTGGAACCCAAAGCAAAAATTAGTTTGGGGCCCCAGCGTTCATCATCATGATGTCTGCCAGTGTCCCGATGCTTACTCCTCTTCCTCTTATTTTTTTCAAACCCAGACTCAACGATGAACTTTGGTTTTCACAGAAATAGAGCATGCAACACTTAGCAGGGCAGCGAGAGTGAGTGCTGTCAGATTGGGGCCCCCTTAGGGAGGTTTCCCACTGTCATTGCAAAATTAGCAGAGAGAATCTTCCATGATTCACCGCCAGCCTCGACGCCTTCATTTGTTATTGTTTTGATTGAGAGCCCCCTGGTGGTGGAGTTTACATACTGTGTGTTTAATGGTTAATAGGAAACAAGCTTTTTTGACTCTGTTAGATTTTTCCGTTTTATGCCCAACAGGAGTTTAGCTTTAAAACAAAGGGGTATTGTAAGTAGGAGGAGAAGAGAGAATACAAACATTGCTTTGTGTAAAAGTGACGTTTAAGAGTTTTATTCCAGTAGATTATTACAAAGCTGACTTCTACAGTTACATTTGTGCTGTTTCACATTTTACTGAGATCAAAACAGCGTCAGATTGTCTCTGATTGTGACTTCCTGCTTCTGTTTCTGTTTCTGCAGAATACTTTGAACACAATAGCTTTGAGCAGTTCTGCATCAACTACTGTAACGAGAAGCTGCAGCAGTTCTTCAACGAGCGGATCCTGAAAGAGGTCAGAGCCGTCGCACAGCTGCTACGAGGGGGAAAAAAACAACCTAAAAATGAAGCACCTCAGATCCATTAGACGTCACTTACACAACATCTCACAATCAAAGCAAACATCACAGCTTTGATTTATGCTTCATAGAAGTGCTGTGCACATTGTAAACAGTTATTTTCTGAGAGTAGGTGTCGCTCTTTTTGTATCGAAGACATCACGCAGCATAAAGCCAAACCTTTGATCTTAAATGGATGTATTTCTCCTTCTGATTGTACACTTCTCCATGATTGCTGCGCATATCAGGGGAGAAAAACATGGAAGATTACATGCTGCGATAATTCCTGTCAAAACACCTTCAGATGCAGCTGCAGGAACGTGATGTAGAAGGTACGGCCCGACCGATTTGGGAGCTGATACGGATTGTAGAGGCTAAGCCGATCCCCGATATCTTTCTTTGATCTATGTTCGATCTTCAGACAGATTTAGATATTCACTTTTATTGTGTTGATCCCTCAGTTATCAAACACTGAGCATATACGTGCATCAGCGCTCGACACTCTGCAGAGTGATGATGCTTGTTAATCTATGTAGCGCCCTCTGCTGGTGAAAGAGAACAGCTAGTGTGATACAATGAAACTCAAATGAAATGCTGTTTGACTGGTGAATAAATCTATGAAAATTAAGCGGATGCCGATAGTCACTTGATATGCTGATATCAGCTGAGATTATGGGCTGTCTGATTTATCGGTCGGGCTCTGGTAGAAGATTTAATGCTGCTCTCCCTCTCTGTAAACTTGTTCTTAATATCTATGTTTTATTTCCTGAGGAAACTCTTCGAGACGTCTTCAGCTCCCAAACAACCATTAGAGATAAAAACACCAATGCTCTGTTTTGGAAAATAATGATGCTCCATGTCTAATATTTTCTAACTTGAGGTTTTCATATAATGAAGTAGACGGCGCTCTGGTGCTTAAACCTTTCACCGACGCTGAGCAGTCGTCGACATCGGGAGACCGGAGCTCCCGTAATGATTTGGCGTTTGTTTGGAGGGTTTGTGTTTCTGAGAAAATCAAAAGTGAATGAAAAGCTGTTCAGCCGACGACCGAGACGTCTGAAATGTCACTGTTATTTTAGTTCAATTTCAGATAAGCAACGTTTGGATCGATAACTAATCAGCCGCAGATTTTAATCCAAGCGTGTTTCAAGTGCTGAAAGAATTCTTAGAAACACAGCTTCATTCAAACAAATCAGAAAAAGGCAACAGCGTCTCATGAAGGATATTTCAGATTGACTTCCTCACTGCAACATTTGTCCCCTTTTCCCTCCAAATGTTCGAAGTCTGATTAAACCTGAACGCCTCTCATCCATGCAGAGATGTCGGAACATCTGTCAGCAACATTCAGCTTGAAGGCGGTAACCTGAAGACGCTCATTTAGCCTCAAAGTGTAAAAACAGAGAGTCTGCTGTAGGTGCCATTTGTTGCAGAGCGTGTGTGCCCTCCAGGCGGATCTGCGGCGTCCTCATTAAGCCGCGTACGCTGCGAGTATCGTTATGGATTCTCATTAGAAATGTCTCGTTTGTATTCCAGGAGCAAGAGCTGTACCAGAGGGAGGGGCTCGGAGTCAACGAGGTTCACTACGTGGACAATCAGGACTGCATAGGTATGAAGTCGCCACTCATCGCTCTGCACTCGTGATTGTGCATTCAGAGCAGATTCTATTTTTGTGCTGTCCTGTTCAGACGGTTTCTCTGCAACATTTCTAATCATCCTTCCTTCACACACCTGATGCAACATAGTGTACAGACAGACTGGCTCATCTAATCTCTGATTCCACAGCTGTGTGTCAGGCGAAGCTAGTGAGGTCTGTATTCACATGAACCCAACATCATGTTGTTGTTGTTCCATATCAAAGGGTAACATACCGCACTGCATCACATCAAGAGCAGCACATCACCGAGGATGTCATGTGGGAATCTCCCTTCACCGTGTTTCTTCCGATTAGTCCCACGACACCTCGGGGGAGGCCGGAGTCACCGCCCCCTCCAAATCATACCCACTTCTTTGCTGTTATTTATCACCTCTGTTTGGGTATCTAATGTCTAATCTCGAGTGATTTCAGATCAACTGGGCTCGAGTCTCTGCCGGAGGTTTTTTTTACTGTCGCTGCGTTCTCGTGTTCCTGCGATGTTCTTGAGTTTTGTTTATGTTCAGACGGAGTGAAGAGGCAGAGTGATGCAGCCTGAGAGCGTGTGAACCCCTGACTGAGACGAGTCTGCATCACTCAACACACTGACACACACACACACACACACACACACACACACACAGGTGTGCAGAGCCTCGGTTGTTTGGAAGTTGAGAGTGTTTTTTGGATGGATTCAGTTTGTGAGTAGGAGTGTTGCATCAAACAGTCTCGCGGCTCTTCTGTGTTCATGTCCGTTCACGTCAGGAAACATTACTCACAAAGAACGATGGATTCTAAAAAAGCGTAGGTTACACCTTCACTAAATATAAGAACCTCATGACTTTCTCTGAAGCATCATCCTGCACATCATCCTCACCGTATGAACAGAGGTGTCATAGAGAGGCTTCCTGCAGCAGCTCTACTGTGTTGGCTGTTTGCAGTATACATTAGGCTTTATTTGAGACGGGTGGATTTGTCTTTTGGAGCTTGTCTGGGTTGAAAAACGATTTTGAACTGGAAGGACGTTTTCTGCTGGTCAAAATGAGTCGCACACGTACGAGTGTAGTCATGGTGGTAGTAAAGCAGGAGTGAAAGTAATACTTTGTGTTTAATTGTTCAGTTTCCATCAATCTGAAGCTGAGCTCCATCGAGCAGCGGCTGAAAGCTCATTATGTCCTTAAATTGAGCTGCACTTTAACTACAGCTCTCCTTCGATCTGCAGGATGAACTGCCCGCTTCTCTTCTCACAATAAACCATCAAATCTTTGCTGTTCTCTCCCTGGAGTTTCAGACTTTCTATCCCAAAGTTTGAGGTCTTTAAAACGTGATGGAGAAACCGCCCTCTCACCTCCTGCAGCCTACGATACTGTACTGATCGCAGCACTAACGGTGGGGGAAATTAAAATGAGGTGACATTACCCCATCACCTTCAGAGGGAATCACTTATAATCTCCACACCTCTGCCAATTCCATTAAACTTTCATTTAGATTTTTAATCGTCTACATCTCCCTCTCCTTGATTTAATTGGCGTTGCCGGGCGGCCTCAGGTAATCCGCAGCAGCTTCATTAGCGGCACAGAGACGGGAGAGGATTTTAATCATGGTTCTGATGCTCTCTTCACAGACCTGGTGGAGGGGAAGCTGGTTGGCATCCTGGACATCCTGGACGAAGAGAACCGACTACCTCAACCCAGCGACCAGCACTTTACCGACACTGTTCACAACAAGCACAAGGACCACTTCCGCCTCACCGTGAGTCGCCCTGACACACGAGCAGGGAGTTTGTCCTTTACGGGGGAGCAGAGGCGGGACTTAGATAAAGACACTGTTGTTGTTTTACAGCTGTGTGGCTGACCCTGCAACATTTGTACTTCATAAATATTCAAAATGTCTTTATACTGTTCTTATGAGGATTGTGTGATATTGATGTACAGCAGGTGTCAGTGAAGTCTCACAGTGACGGACTCTTTATCTTCATTTCCAGCAGAGAGTGATTGACAGGAGCTGGAATTAGCATGTCATCGTCGTAAATGGAAAATATGCAGGAACACTGCTGAGTGTGTGTGCGCACACGTGGTTACACATGTGACTGACTGTGTGTGTGTGTGTGTGTGTGCGCGTCCCTCAGGTACCCAGGAAGTCTAAGCTGGCCGTCCACAGGAACGTGAGGGATGATGAAGGATTTATTGTCAGACACTTTGCAGGAGCCGTGTGCTACGAGACGGTGCGTTCACTAAACACACTCCACTCTGTTTCCCTGGAGCCGTCTTTACAATGATGTGACGTTGTTTGATTTTTTCTTCGATCATTGGATGGAAACAAAAAAACACTCAGAGACTCGAGCTTTTAACATGAAAGCAAGTGATCACTCCAACGAGAGCGGACGCTGAGAAATGGAGCTCTGAGAACAATGAAGCACAATTGTTGCACGCCGTCGTAAACCTGAGACTGCATGTTTGATATAATGTTTTTATTATGATCTTTGTGGCTTTGAATATTTGTCTTTGCATGCACAGTCTAGCTCACGAAGAATAACCCGACAAGGCTTGGAGGTTAACAATCTGTTTCTCATGCTGTCTGAAATATTCCCCGCTCTCAGACCAAGTTCGTGGAGAAGAACAACGACGCCCTGCACATGTCTCTGGAGTGTCTGGTCAGCGAGTCCAAAGACCGCTTCGTCCGAGAGCTCTTTGAAAACTCCAACAACAGCAAAGACGTGAAGCAGAAGGCGGGAAAGCTCGGCTTCATCAGCGTCGGCAACAAGTTCAAGGTGAGGAGAAGAAACACAACCAGGGGGGCGGGGTTCTGAGTTCGACATTAAGGCAAGACAATCAGAAGAGCTTCAAATTAAAAGAACAGGACAGGAAATCTGCATTCTGCAAAGTCACAGCAGATCCATAACTCTGCCAAACTGCAGTGATGACACCGACTTATCGAGATGTCCAAGTCAGTGGTCGTGTGATTTATGGAGGCTGAGAAAATGCTTCACACAGCACCTTAAAGAGGCAGGCCTTGGTTTCTGCCGCTTCACCAAGTATAGATCGGACAGAGTCTGGTGTCTTTAGTCAGAATGAAGCCGTCAGCACTCACGATCATCCCAACAAAGATGGCCAAAAGTGCATCTTCAGAGAAAGAGTGTCCAAAAATCTAAGCAGATGCATAAATGTATGAGGTGATGTATTCCTAAATAGAATAATGTGTAAATCTTTGTTTAGTTTTTTGCATATTTTGGTGTCTAAATGACTAAAAGGTGCAAAAAGGTTTTAAATTCCTTCTGCAGATTCTTCATCCTGCAGCAGTGAAACAGGCTGTCATAGCTGCAGTCTGATCCTCTTCCTCTCTGACTAAAAGGTCTTTAGGGATCCTTTCTGGAATGTTGTCGGCACAATGCTTATTTCCACATACTCCGTGTGCGCCGCCATAGCTGCCACTCACTTGGCTGCTACTCTAGTCAATGCTCCTGTTTCCACAGAGAGCGCCGCAGCCTGTCTCCGTATTGTGCCACCAGCACCACTACGCTCTGCTCCGTTTCTAATACGCTGCGAGTCTATTTTTTATGGAGCTCGCTGCAAGCAGTCGTCAAGCTGGACAAATTAGATCGGCCCAGACAGGAAGTCAGACAAGGAAACACACAGAGCGCCCGGTCAATTTCAAAATAAAACACAATATACAGACTCATGATCATATTTCCCATCACTTTATCAACATGACATCAAAACAGGCGCCGAATGAACAACAAGTCATCCTCAGAGAGACAAAGAGACATGTTGTTTGCACGTTTTTCTCTTCATTCCCGCGTGATCTTGTAGTTCTCTTGTGATCTTGTAGTTCTCCTGTGATCTTGTAGTTCTCTTGTGATCTTGTAGTTCTCCTGTGATCTTGTAGTGATCCTGTGATCTTGTAGTTCTCTTGTGATCTTGTAGTTCTCCTGTGATCTTGTAGTTCTCTTGTGATCTTGTAGTTCTCCCGTGATCTTGTAGTTCTCCTGTGATCTTGTAGTTCTCTTGTGATCTTGTAGTTCTCTTGTGATCTTGTAGTTCTCCTGTGATCTTGTAGTTCTCTTGTGATCTTGTAGTTCTCCTGTGATCTTGTAGTTCTCTTGTGATCTTGTAGTTCTCCTGTGATCTTGTAGTTCTCTTGTGATCTTGTAGTTCTCCCGTGATCTTGTAGTTCTCCTGTGATCTTGTAGTTCTCTTGTGATCTTGTAGTTCTCCCGTGATCTTGTAGTTCTCCTGTGATCTTGTAGTTCTCTTGTGATCTTGTAGTTCTCTTGTGAACTTGTAGTTCTCCTGTGATCTTGTAGTTCTCTTGTGATCTTGTAGTTCTCCTGTGATCTTGTAGTTCTCCTGTGATCTTGTAGTTCTCCTGTGATCTTGTAGTGATCCTGTGATCTTGTAGTTCTCTTGTGATCTTGTAGTTCTCCTGTGATCTTGTAGTTCTCTTGTGATCTTGTAGTTCTCCCGTGATCTTGTAGTTCTCCTGTGATCTTGTAGTTCTCTTGTGATCTTGTAGTTCTCTTGTGATCTTGTAGTTCTCCTGTGATCTTGTAGTTCTCTTGTGATCTTGTAGTTCTCCTGTGATCTTGTAGTTCTCCTGTGATCTTGTAGTTCTCTTGTGATTTTGTAGTTCTCTTGTGATCTTGTAGTTCTCCTGTGATGTGTGTACAGCTGCTCAGGGCTGCGCTATGCTTACTTTCCAGAAACAGAGCCAGTGGGGCAGAGCGCGCCTTCCGATGGAGCAAAACCGTGGCGCTGACGTAATTTGATTGGATGCATTCACAAAGGGAATATTGCGGTTCTCAACTGAAGGAATTTCGTGGAGCATTTCCAAAATGTGTCATTTAAAACTTAAAATATGCAAAAACAAAAAGGGCTCTGGTCTGGTCTATAACCCTTTAAATCCTGAGTACTGACACCAGTAAAATAATGATCCTGATAAACCCCCTGAGTCTGATGTGAGCACAAAGAGCGTCCAGAGGAGGCTCCTTTATCCTGTGCTCTTTCCAGAGAACAATCAGCAGCTTCTTTGTCGGCAGCTGAAGTCACGGAGGAGGATTCTACTCTCCTCCGCAGTGACTCATGCCGCTTCAGCCTCTCACCTTGATAAAAGCTCCAATGTGTCACCTGACCAAAGGCAAGGTGAGCCAAAGACCAGCTCCACTCCATCACAAAGGCACATAACCCGAGGGAATGATGGCGAGCAGAGCGGAGCAGGCAGCGAGGAAATATTTCATGGGATTCACAGGAACGCTGGAGTCTTTGATGTACCAATATTTCATCCTTTCATGCGTATGAAGAGGTGATTCATATGTGAGGAAGGTAACTGGGAGGACGTGGACGCTGTGTCAGATCCTGGATCAAGAGCTGCTCTTTGAACTGGACTCTAAACTTTGAACTGTGCCTGTCTGTGCTGGTTTTTCTCTGATAATCCACTTCATTTAGTGGCTCTCACTTGACTCTAAACCGGAGAGACAAACAATACATGTGTGTAAAGAAAAAGACAACGTGTAATGGTGTTAGCGTGCATCGTAAAACCACAATGAAAGCCTGAACATCGAAACACTCGCACCGAAAGTCGAGAAATCAATGAAGCTGAGGATTGAAAACATCAGGACGAGTTGTTTCACGCAGCTTTAACTTTGACATGAAGAAGAAGGATCATTTAAACATGACTTAGACTTATTTATCAAGTATGTACGGTGGCTTCAAAGGCCCAAATGATTTCCAAATCCAACTACAGAAAGAGAACTGTTCCACGGAGCGCCCCCTACAGGCTTGCAGCACTTCGACTCTTTGGCTGTTTCTTTCTTTGTACTGAGTCGCTCGGCCCCTTTAGTAAATCAGACGCAGCTTAACAGTGACCCTCTCCTTCCTTACTCCCCATGATGACCCACAAATATACAAGTTTCCACAAGATCTTATTTGTTCATGTTTTACACAAACACAAACTAGAATAAAGGATAAAATAACAAACGAAGCATCTTCATCAAAACTCACACTATCAGGGCGGTGATAGCGTCGCGGTCAGTGTGTGCGCCCCATGCACAGAGAGTGGGAGGACGGCGTTTGAATCCGACCTGTGGCTCTCTCTCTCTCTCTCTCTCTCTCTCTCTCTCTCTCCCTGGTTTTTGACTCAATCCGCAAAAACGCCCAAAATTAATCCTTGAAATGATGAAATACTATCTTACCTCACATGAAGTACAGTCACCTGACTCCCTAACTAACAGGAGAAAAAAGACCAGAACTGCAGAAGCCGACACGCCCCCGTCTTCGTCCTTCACTCCCAGCGTGAGCGTCGAGTAGAGAGCTTGAGTGATTAATGACAGCGTCGGGCAGAATTATTCGCCTTTTTTTGTAAAATGTCCAAGAACTGGCTCAACTGGCTCCTTTCGACTTGTGAAGGAGCAGAGGCTCTACGTCAAGCTCCCCCCGAATGTCTGAGCTCCTCCCCCTCTCTCTGAGTCCAGACACCCTCCAGAGGAAACTCATTTCAGCCGCTTGTAGCCGCGATCTTATTCTTTCAGTCACTGCCCAAAGCTTGTGACCACAGGGGAGGGTCGGAGAGATGGAGTGGTAACTCCAGAGCTTTGCCGTCAGGCTCAGCTCTCTTTTAACCACGACGGTCTACGGTACAACGCCCCCTTTTACTGCAGACGCTGCACCAATCCGTCCGTCACTCTCACAGTCCATCTTACCCTCATCTTGACCGAAGTACGCCAACTTAATTCCTCCATAATGTTGCTTTGAATGAACGAACCATTATCTTCCTTCTCCCTCTTACAAGCCGTGACGGCTGTCACTCGTTAATACAGCTACGTAGCAACATGGTGCAGGATTAGAAACAACCAGCCGACATATGAGAACAAAATAAAGAGAATTGCTCACCGCTCTCTCCCTCTCATGCTGCTGCAAGCAAAAACCAATGTGGACGTTTCAATCCCCTGACACGAGTACCTGCCCGAAGGACAGGAACGCTGCTGGATGTTACATGGAGCAGGACGTGTCATCACTTAAACAGTGTGTACAAATGTGTTATAAACCATAGACAGACCTCAACACGTCACTCTAACTCGGCCTCGCTGCAGAGTTCTGACACTCGTGAAGTTTCTGTGTTGCTCCTCAGAGTCTTGGAGCGATGTTTGTGACAGTGGAAACATATAGCACTTATTTGAGAGGATCGAGGCACAGATCTGGTCTCAGGGTGGATTTGGACTCGCAACCGAGTAGACTGACTTCTTATTACCCCTGAGCTCTGGTTCCTGTAGGGTTTTCCTAAATCCCCCTCATCCCCCCCCCTCCGGGTTCCTCTCCCGCTCCGCCCCAGGTCCTCTCTCTCCCTCCCTTGCTCGCTCTCTCTCGATAATTAAAGTCTAAAAGGTGCAGAGGAGATCCAAACAGGCAGACAGGAGCAGAGCTCAGGGCGGGGGAAAATGAGCAGAGATAAATCCAAGTCAGTCGAGGTGACGGGAGACGCTGAGTCCTGTCTGGAGCGTCACAGAGGGGAATTCAGAGCCGTGGAGGGACTGTGGGATTTTTATTATAACTCCAATCTCAAGCTTTGTCCCCATTCAGGGAGTGAATACAATAAAACAAAGATGTCAGAGAGCAGACAGAAACACGCCTGGTTAGCAAAAACCAGATGAGACCTCTGAAATGCCGTCTCATCTGAGCGGTACAAAGGAACCTGTTGTTTGAATAACAAGCAGTACAGCTAGCATCTTCTTGTGTCAGCTTCTCTTTAAAAGAACGTTATTTCAGCGTCGTCGTGGTCATCAGCTAGAAGCACACAGATCTGCGTCTTCCTCTCGTCTTGTGTTAGACGAGGACACGGCTGTTCTGTCCTCTCCTCTTCTGACCCTGATTAGTTTACATTTATTTACATTCTCTCTGTGTGTATGCTCGTCATGTCTGCAGAGGCTTCAAATAACATGCTGGAAAGATTTTAAATAATGCATCAGCTGCACTGTGAGTGAGCAATAATAATAATAATACTGTGGGGTTGTTATGAATAATGGAGGAGATTTTGTTTAGTTTGTACGCCTGCCTATACTCGAAGGATCAATCAGTGAGATGTGTAGTGAGTGAAATGATAAAGTGAGTTTCCTCTATGATCAGACATTAAGGAAACATGCTATGTTGAAGTGCTGGCTTCTCTGACAACAATGCAGCAGCCAGTATGTCCTCCTTCTAACTTTAGATTCTGGTCCTGAATGGTCTGGATTTGTTTGGACCAGAGAAGGTAGGCGGTTTTTAAGGCACCCCCACACGGCCGTTTTGGACGCCCCTCGGTTTGCCAGATATGAGAGCAGTTATCAGGTCAAACCAACAGGTGTTGCAGCGATGGAAGCGGGCAAGAGAACTGGTTCAGATAGAAGTGATTGTACCCGACCTAAAAAGCCTCTGCATGTTTCTAATAAGCTCCACGAGCAGAAACGTGCTCAAACTAGGATCAATATTGGAGATGCTTTTGAAAAAATGGAGAGAGGTTAGAACGCAGAAAGGTTTACAGACCGATGCAGAGCTGGATAAACACTGAAGCTTCAGTGTCCACCACATGGTGACCTGCGTACCCATTTCAAACACTAGGGGTCAGAGTTACATATTGCTCCTTTAAAGAAATGTGAAGGTGAAAATTAGCCCCTGACAGTAGCGATCAAGCTGCATAAAACAAACGCTTTGGATTAAAACTTTGTGTCTTCCTGCAATTCAACAAAGATGTTGATGATGCAAATTTATAAAAGTTTCATCAGACAAATTTAAAGAATGAATCCTGTCTGACCGACGTCAGCCTGCAGAGGACGAGGCCTCCTGCTGACTGAATCAAAGGTTCTCTCTCACGCCTCACTCGTCCACCTCAACAGCATCTTCATCTGAAGCTCGACGCTCTCCGGTGAATTTGTTGCATCTTGTTCCAGACAGTAATACAATAAACCAATGAGAGTCTGGCCCTTGACTCCAGGATAGTCCGTAGTCTGCACCTTTTCTTACCTCCGGACTGCAGCTGAAGTTCTCCATCACGACGTCGGATCAGAGTGCGACCTTGACTTCGTCGTTCATGTATTCCACTTCATGATCTGTCTGCGGCTGACAGCAAACAGAAGACTGTCTGTGCAAGAAATGAGGTCATGTGTTGCAGAAAAGAGCTTCTTTCTGACGGTCAGAGAAATATAATTCAGCTTTTAAAAACAAGCCAAATGTTTAAATGAGGTGTCTCCTGAGTGAAGGTTTACAAAACGTGATACAGAGCCTGACAGTCTACAGAAATAAATATTTTCTACCTAAAGTGGTTTTCTGAGAGCGTTATGTAGACAGTAATCGGTTCCATCGTGCAGACTTTAAACACTAAAACATTCCTATTCTTCTTCTTCTCCTGCAGACTCAGCTGAATATCCTCCTGGAGAAGCTGCGCAGCACGGTCAGTGTTTCCTCGTCTCTCTTTACACAGCGTTGATTCGATGTTCGCGGCCTCGCGGCTGCAGTAACATCCTGTCATACAGCAACTCTGTGCCTCTCAGGAGAGACAAACACCTGCAGGTTTTTCTGCCCCCCTGAGAATCACAGAGCATCACGACCCGAATCACACTGTGATGGAAGTCATGAATTTCTGATTCGCTCTGTGGCTCTCTGCTGTTACTGTAATGATTTCATGTCTCTGTGCTCTTGTTTCTGTCTCTTTGTTTTCTCTCCTGCAGGGCTCCAGCTTCATCCGCTGCATTAAACCCAACCTGAAGATGATCAGCCACCAGTTTGAAGGGGCTCAGATTCTCTCCCAGCTGCAGTGCTCCGGTGAGTGTGATTTATATCCAGACAGGACTGAAACAGGATGTCCACTTCTTTCTAAAAGTTAGCCTGACGCCGCTGACTGTATACCCTCAGATCCACCTGTGTCTTTAAGTAAGGAATAATGTTTAGTGAGCGGGTTGTCACAGCGTGAGACAAGATCCCGACCCGAGTGGGGGGGTATAATAGTCGTAGCACCTCCAACTGTCTGACTGTTAGAAAGCACCATAATTAAGCACCATTAAGTGCAAACTTCTCCTTTTCTCAAGCTGTAATCACCTGTGTCCTGCATTGTTGTGTTAGCATGCTAATGTTAGCGCTCTTTAGTTAGCTCGTAGCTTCACATTGCATGTAAACTGACACAGAATGAGCGTGATCTAAAAACTCTTACGTAACATCCAAATAATCAGTGAGTATGTTCTTCTTCTTCTCTCTAGTCCTTGACTAAAACAGCTTTTATACACAAGGGGAGGAGCCGGCCGTCCCGTCCATGTAAACACGGCTCTGACAACAACACAGCCAGCGGGACTCGAGCTTCTCCCTCATTGTAGACAGTCATGACTCAAGAGACACATTTACACAGGATAGAATCGTCTTTCTGTGGATTTTCAGTCGGCACCATCAGATCTGAAAGCTCATCAGCTCCGAATGTGAAAGAGTCAAACCCTGCGAAAAACCGAAATGAGCTTAAACGATTAAAATCATTTTGATCTGGTTAATCCGTTCAGGGTCCAAGCCTCATTAGGTTTAATTAATAACGACATAAAGGATGATTGTAATCACTGGCTGAGAAGAACTCATCCCAGGCCACAATGTTCCGACTGCTCATTCTTTTATTCCTCGGCTTCTTGAATCCTTTTTCCTTCCCTGTTGGTCTGAAGGTGTTTCAGTATTCTAACATCCTGCTGCTTTAAACTCTCTTAGTGTGTTTTTACTGTCTTGGTTTGGATGGATCTGGTTGTTGAAATCCTTTCAACTTTCAGATTCTTGGATAAAATGTTAAAAATGACAATCTTTAAACCAGTTATGACTTTATTGCAAATATCCATGTCGTGGCATTGATCTACACTCCCTCCCGCCCGCTACGCTCTGCCAAAGAAAGGCGACTGATCCAACCTTCACAACAGCGCCCTTACCCAGAACTTCCAACAGATACGTGTGCATTGCGTGTCCACTCCGCTCCGTTACGGCTGCGTGCACCCTCGTCCGTCAACACCCACAGGCTGCGTTCTCAGAGGCCAGCACTGAGAGAACAGCCGGACAGCTGGAGTCAAGAGACCAAGGTGTTACCGCGGTGATTACAGATTCAGTCGTTGTTGTCATTGTTCTGAATCGTCAAAACAGAGTGTTTTATTCGGAAACTAAACCAGATGTTTTAATGTTGTTTCGGTGTCTAACTTCCTATCTCGTTCAATCTGCTCTGTGGTGAATGGATGCTCCGTGCTCCGGCATCCTGCAGAAATAGAATCCTTGTGTATCTGCTGCAGAGGACTCCAGACTGACGGAGCTGAGACTCAGCGCTGAGGAGCCAGTGGAAGCACACACGTTAAATAAAGTAAAAACCTATCAGCTCCGCTGCCGTAACAGAGCGGACACAGACCAAACACGCATCTGATGGAATTTAGAAGTAAGTCTCTAACTAGACTCTTCTCCTCTGTCGCCCCCCGGTGGTGGAACGAACTTCCAAACTCCATTTGATCTGCAGAGTCCCTTTGCACCTTTAAGAAAAAGCTAAAGACCCAGCTCTTTGTGAACACCTGCAACCTTCATGATGATGATGAAGATATTTAGGATGGCTTTGATGCTGATTAGGGCTCTCAAGATCAGCTGTCCATGTTGTGCTTTGCCTCTGGTCACTTCCTGTCAGCACCTCTGGTCACTTCCTGTCAGCACCTGTGTGTCCAATCAGACTTAAAGCTGTTTGTTTGCACTTCCTGACGTTGTCTCCTCCTCTTTAGATCCTCGCTTGTGTTGTTCTTACTCTCTGATGTTCGTCTCTTTGGATCAAAGCGTCGGATAAATGAATTGTAGAATTGTTGAAGTTTTCCACCAAAGTCTGGACAGCAGAAAACAGATGTGATTTCTAAAAAAAGTCCTTGTTTGGGGACCTTTAGCTCGTTCATCTGAGCAGAACAGAGAGGCTTAGCGGGCCTTACTCGATCAGTGACGTATTGAAGCTGTGTGATAGCTTGTTAGTCAGAAGACTTTATAACCAGCGAGTGATTTCTCAGAGAACAGCGGAGGGAGAAAATTCTGCTGCACATGACCCACTTGGAATAAATGGAATACTTGTCGCAGTGAAGCTTCAGGTTCTTTTAATCAAAAGTCTGGATCTGGTTTAAGTGCCGACTCGGACAAACTGGCTCCGAGGTGCACACACACACACACACACACACACACACACACACACACACACACAACACACACACTTTGATGTAATTGTTGAGGAATATATCTGCAGGTAAGGTGACAGAAAAAGGTTTCTTTTCACCGTATCCTTGGGGAAACTGTCGAGAAATTACAATCAGAGGTGTGTTATGAGTTTTGTGCAGCTCGCGGCCGACAATCAGAGTTTCATCTTTATCTGAATACACAAGAGGAACTTTTTATTTTCATATTTTCATGAGCCAAAGACTGAGAGAGTTGTAATATTCAGTGGATTAAAGTGCTCTCCTCTGCACACAGTACGTAGAGTCTGCTCGCCTCTGTTAATGGAAACATGGTGTCTCACTTTGTTTTCATCTGCTGTAACACTTTGAAATGCAGAGAGGTTCAATTCTAATAACTCCATTTATCCTCTTATTTAGCATCTTATCGCCACCAACAAGGGAACACTTTTAACTAAGGTTCAGTATGAAGGAGGGGGAATTAAGCCCACATTCAGCTTGATTTATGATGGTTTACAGGTTTTCTGATCAGCTGCTGTGGTTTAAAACTCAGACCAGATAGGAAGGGGAAAACTGGGAGGGTGCAACATGGAGGGAAATCTGCATGAAGCCTTTTTAACAACAAAGTTTAAAGGTCACATATTATACAAAATCCTCTTCACCATGTTTCTCTAACTCTAATATGTGTCTCTAGTCTGTCTACAAACCCCCCAATGATGAGAAAAGTCCATCCTCTCCGTCTTTTGCCTGCTCCACTTCTTAGAAAATGTGTGCTCAAACAGGCCGTTTGGAGATTTTCCCTTCATGACATCACAAAGGGCAGTAACCCCTCCCCCAGGTGGGTGACACTCCCACAGCTAGGTGTTTGTTCTGCCCTCTGAGTCTGCCTTCTCACCGTAAACAATAGGACATGGAGCGAGAAAGCCCGAGCCACCCAAGCCCTTCCAGAGAGGGGCGTGGTCAGACACAGCTCATTTACATTTAAAGCTACAGACACAGAAACAGCCTGTTCTGAGCAGGGCTGAAATAGAGGGGTTTATAGGCATGATCAAATACAGGATCAGAGTGGATTTAGAACAAGACACTTCACACACATGTTTAGAGGATCTCTGAGACTTATTGACACTGAAGAGGAGGAGAATATGTGACCTTTAGAGCTTGCTCTCTTATAGGGCGAGGTGTTAGCATGTTGGCGTGAGTGAAGTGATGAAAGTTTGACTTAGGCTGGCTCCGTACTAGACGGTTTTCAAATCTTAACTGATTTTAAAAACACGGAAGATTACAGACATGCGAACAGTTTCAACCGATGTAAACATTTGAATCCTCTGAAATCAATCAAAGGATGCACGGAGTCATAACAGAGCGAAGCAAACACGTATCTGGTGCAAGTTATGAACCCCTTCCCCAGAATAACTCACCTCTTGAATCAAACATTTTCGGGGACTTATCTTCCAGCTGCTCTAAACCTGCTGTGTCCACCTTCACTTTGACAAACATCGTGTCGCTGCAGCTTAGAGAGCGTTTTCAGGTGCAGCTTGTTCAGGGCATTAAAGCATTAAAATCCACCCGCCACAAACTAAATGCATCAACACATTTAGAGTTGTTCCTTGATTGCCTGCAGCTGTATTAAGGAACTTGGGACCCTCCTTCACACTATCTTTACCCCCCACTCTGTGACTGTAAAGGCTTCTTAGTTCTGTAGGACATAAATACATGATGTAGTTCCTGGTGTTTGCAAAATAACATAAAACCAACTGATGAAAAAAAAAAAAGGCCTTCTGAAGTCACTTGATGACAGTCACAGTCTCTGCAGAGAAAAACGGTTCATTTACACTGAATGCTAATTAGCAGCATCTGCCTGCTATGAAAGAGGTCTGAAAATTGGCCCCTTTGATTTGAGCTTTCAAAGCTGAACGAGATGCAAAACAATGCTTCAAACAAGGCCAAATCATCCACGTTTACAGGGGGTCCGTGCAAACAAATTAATTCAGAGTGTCAGGGGAAACAGTTATCAAAGTCATGACGACATTAACAAAAACAGAATGCACGATGAAAACGGGAAAAGGGTCAAAAGTCTGGCGCACAAGAACATAACAAATGGAGGACGAATGATGCTAATCAGCCTGCAAGCTGCTGTGAACGGGCTTTAAAACAGGTTCAGCTAAAAATATAATATTACGTTTTAAAGGTTCAATCAGTGAGATGTGTAGAGAGTGAGATGATAAAGTGAGCTTACTCTATGATCAGACATTAAGGAAACATGCTATGTTGAAGTGCTGGCTTCTCTGACAACAATGCAGCAGCCAGTATGTCCTCCTTCTAACTTTAGATTCTGGTCCTGAATGGTCTGGATTTGTTTGGACCAGAGAAGGTAGGCGGTTTTAAGGCCCCCCCACACGGCCATTTTGGACGCCCCTCGGTTTGCCAGATATGAGAGCAGTTATCAGGTCAAACCAACAGGTGTTGCAGCGATGGAAGCGGGCAAGAGAACTGGTTCAGACAGAAGTGATTGTACCCGACCTAAAAAGCCTCTGCATGTTTCTAATAAGCTCCACGAGCAGAAACGTGCTCAAACTAGGATCAATATTGGAGATGCTTTTGAAAAATGGAGAGAGGTTAGAACGCAGAAAGGTTTACAGACCGATGCAGAGCTGGATAAACACTGAAGCTTCAGTGTCCACCACATGGCGACCTGCGTGAGCATCCACTCTAGAGAGGGGGGGGCGGGGGGAGACAGCTCTCTGTAATGTTTTGAATTTGGACTGCAGTACCCATTTTAAACACTAGGCGTCAGAGTGACATATTGCTCCTCTAAATTAACCTCACCTCTTCCTTTATCTGCCTCTGTAGGGATGGTGTCAGTGCTGGACCTGATGCAGGGCGGCTTCCCCTCCAGAGCTCCCTTCCATGAACTCTACAACATGTACCAACAGTACATGCCGCCCAAACTCTGCCGCCTCGACCCGCGTCTGTTCTGCAAGGTCAGTCGTCTGAGCCTCGGTCCAAGCTTTTATCATCATTTCAATACGACTGCAGTTTGATTTTAATCAGCGTCCTTGGTGTTTGTGTTGCAGGCTTTGTTCAAAGCTCTGGGGCTGAATGAGAACGACTACAAGTTCGGCCTCACCAGAGTGTTTTTCAGACCGGGGAAGGTGAGACTTTTTGAAAACCGGCTCTATTCCCCCCTGACAGCTCAGCTAATAACAGTATTGTTCCCTCACTCACAGACTATAGATGCACAGGTGTAAAGCACATTAGTCATTTTGGCTGCAGAGGTGAGTTGAGATGAGGTCTTTTCTGTTTTACGAATGAAGCTGAGCCAACAGATGGTATTTTTATTTCACCAACAGATGCATAATTCATCACATTTGGGCTGGACATGTGGAGTCCAGGGGGGCTTTGTAAAAATGCATACGTTTGTTGCAGAGGTCTCCAGGACACGCTGTGCAGGACAAACTGAGAGCCTGCCAGTGTAGATTTAGCTCAGATAAATACTTGTGTCCTTTGTATGCTGAACTTGCATTCTTTCATTACTCTTGACGTCCCTGCGGAGGCGTCAGGTATCCAATGTTTGCTCTGCAGGCAGATATGCCCTTAAAGACACACACAGCTTCATATGGCGAGTGTGTGAATTATAGTTTAGAGCCTGCAAGGAGCCAAATAGAGGTAGGAGACGTTCAATTTAGGCTTTTGCAAATGTGTCACATCTGGACAGCAGAACAGGAATTCTCATAGTCGATATAATTCACTAGTTTGTAAATTCAATTCAAACCTGTATTTATTCTCGAAGAGACACTGAGGTTTCCCTCATTTTCAATGCCGTCAACATTATAAGCACAGTAAAACAAGCAAAGGCAACAACAAACATTTCAAATCAATTACACAAAGCACTGAGATCCATTAAAACAGTTACGATCTGAAACAAAGTGGCTGGAAATTAAACTCCTAAACTCTGGAAGAGAGGGAAGAACTCCGATCTTTAGAGTCTGCTGGAGAGCGTTTCATGAGTTTGGGGCATCAAGACAAAATGTTGATTTACTGAGTCCAGTGAAAAGCTCGAGGGACTTTAAGAACGAGCCGATCAGAAGAACGAGTCATGTAGGTGTCTGAACTCCACTCCAACAGGTCTGTGATGTGAGGTGGAAGTTTACCAGTAAGAGCCTTGAAAATATAAAAACCAATGTTTGTTGCGCCTCTCTTCAAGAGAAGGCCGACCGACCTTCTCGTACAGCTCACAGTGAAGAGCGCCGAATCGATCAGCAGTTATAAACCTGAGGGCGGAGTGATGACGGCGTCCAGAGGCTTCAGAGTTGAAGCTGCAGCGTGTTTATAAATGACATCGCCGTCATCCAGAACTGAAGAACACAGCTTCAACGATTCTTTTTCTGCACGATAAAGAAAAACTTGATCTGATTTTGTACAAAAAAAAACTACTTTCTGTTGCACCTTGGAGACGAGAGTTTTTACGTGGAACTTAAAAGTTAATTAATGTGAAGGGAATAAATCCTTCGTGCACTTAAAGGAGCGCAGGGCTCACGCTGTGTTTTCAGAAATCAGACTTTGGAAGCTGAAGACGCAGAGACACTGACGTGGAGGAAATAAAGATGTGGACTCTGCAGCTTCTTTCATTGTTGAAGCAGCAGACGTTCAAGGTTTGGAAGTCAGAGTTTTACAGAGAACAACAACAACAGATGTCAGATGCACGATCACAGAGCTCCTCTCTGCAGAAGTGTTGGGAAGTGTTCGACAGCCGTCCTGTGAGCTCTGATATAAAAGATGCAGGAATAGAGGAGGGGACTGAATACACAGGCTCATATAAATATACACCTTTATGCCTCTGGCCATGAAATGTTATGAATGAAATAACTACTGAATAGATTTAGGTGTTGGAGATGTGAAGGTGTCTGTGAGCCGCTTTAAGTATTTGACCCCTGATCTCATCTCAGGTCAGCGATCAGCTGAAAGGAAGAAGGCCCACAGTAACTTCTGGGGGAAATCTGGGTTGTTGTTTTTTTATTTTCAGATCAGATCAGAAGTCTTCAACAAACTAGATTTTCAGATCTTCTGTGAATAAAACACGTAAATGATCTAAGGAGGTGCATACCTGTTTTCTTTTGCACATAATGACCTTTTTTCTGAACTTTTGACTAATCACAGCTCTGACCATGTGACCTCTCACCTGTGTTCAGTTTGCAGAGTTCGATCAGATCATGAAGTCGGACCCGGACCACCTGGCCGAGCTGGTGAAGAAGGTGAACAAGTGGCTGATCCACAGCCGCTGGAAGAAGGTCCAGTGGTGCGCTCTGTCCGTCATCAAACGTAAGAAACTGCTTTTTTTTTTCAGACAGTTCGACCTTCAGGAGTGACTCGGTGTTAGCACGGCAGCTACACTTTGTAAAATCGTCTAAAGAAAACAAAGCAAAGAATGAACTTAAGTGAATTAAGCGAGTGCACGGACAACAGATGGAGATACTGCAGATTCTGGCATTGGCTACGGCGCACAGTCGCCTGTGTTGAGTTTGAACATTAAAGCCAATGCTAAACTAGCTTAGCTAAGGCAGAATGCTACTCTGGGTATGTTGAACTCACGTCGCAGTGAAGGTCTCTGCTCACTGTACTTTAAAGCCTGGCTGCAGGAGCATAGAAGAAAGCCACTGTTTATCCATCCAGTATCTTTACCGCTTTTCACGTTGGGGGTCGCGGGGGGCTGGAGCTGATCCCAGCTGTCATTGAGCGAGGTTACACCCTGGACTCTTCAGTCAATCACAGGGCTGACACATAGAGACAGACAACCAGCCACACTCACATTCACACCTACGGACAATTTAGAGTCACCAGTTAACCTAACCAGCATGTCTTTGGACTGTGGGAGGAAGCTGGAGTACCCGGAGAGAACCCACGCATGCACGGGGAGAACATGCAAACTCCACACAGAGAGGCTCCTGTCAGACGGGGATTCAAACCAGGAACCTCCTCACTGTGAGGTGACAACCTCTGCAGCACCGTGCAGCCTAAAACAACTGTTCAGAACAAGTTCATCATCACAATGAATAAACGACCCGTCATCCCTTTTTAAAGTTTGATTTGACCGTGCACTGATTCAATTAGCCGTGAGTCGCTGTAGTTAATGTTTATTTTCTGTCGTGTGTGCAGAAATTCTGTTTATTTTTTGTATTATTTGTTATTTGATTTCACCTCCCTGCAAGACTTCAGCAACATAGATTTTTTCTTCTTCTGTCGATCTAGTGAAGCGAGTCAGAGAAGAAGAGAGAGAGAGAGCGAGCGTGAGATGAAGGGTGGAAGATAAATAGAGACAGAGATCGATATCTGCGGTCCTCGCTGCTTAATCCATTTCATCTTGTTGTGACTTGAGAATATTTCATTTCTCCTCCGTCAGTAACAGAAGAGAATCAAAGATTTTCATTAAGTCCACATAAACTAGACTACACTTTATTTCTGCTGCTGCGGGGTGTCTTTTTAAACTCTGCCCAGGAATTTATTTTTAATGGGACATTATGATACGCTGCTGTTCAGTCGCTGCCAATAAAACTGCTTTTCTATATGATCGATAAAGAGAACAAAGAGAGAGAGACACGGAGAGAGAGAGAGAACAACCGCAGACAGAGAAGAGAGAAACTAATGGAGACGGATAAAAAGTGATGGAGGCGGATCGAGTCGGACAAGAAGAGACGGAGGGCAAGATAGAGTGAGAGACGGAAGGAGAGAAATAACAGAGAGAGAGAGACAGAGGGGGAGACAAAGAGACAAAGACAGGAAGCTACAGAGAAGCTAAAAAAGTCAGAAAATGGGGGGTGAGAGGCAAATAGAGAAAATGAAGACAAGATAAAAGAGAGAGAGAGAGAGAGAGACGATTAAAAGAGACTGAGATGGATCGAGTCAGACAATGAGAGACAGAGGGAGAGAGTGAAGAAGAGAGAGAGACAGACAGGCAGAGAGCAAGACATGGAGAGTAAGACAGAAAGGAGACCTGAGACAGAGAAAAGAGAAAATCTCAGTGACAAAATAAAGAGTGATTAGGACGGAAAGTCAGACAGACAGAGAGACACAGAGAGAGAGACAGAGAGAGAGAGAGAGAGAGAGAGAGAGAGTAGATGTGACAGAGCCCTCCTCACTCTCTGCAGAGATAAAGAAAGACAGCAGACAGATCTTCGAGTCCTGCAGGAGTTCACTCTCACATCATGAACAGTCTGTCTCTCTGCTGAAGATCTGCACACCCGGCCTGGTTTGGATGATTCACTCCGCTCCGTCCACCACGAGGCCTCACGGGTATTTTTGTTGTCAGCGACGTGCGCATACTGATCGATATTGTGTTTGCATGATCAGATTTCCAATACGGCCACTCAGACGCTCTGGACTGAAAGAGGCGGAGGGGTAAAGCTGACGTCGTCTTTGTTTCAAGAAATCAAACAACAGAGAGTCAAACTTTAGACTTCCTCTCTGCACTTTGACATCCTGATTCATCAGTAGTGTTTTAGTCAAGAGCACACTTACCGAGACCAAGAGTGCTCCGAGACCAGAGTGCTCCGAGACCGAGACAAGACCAGGACATTTAGGGATCAAGACCGAGACAAGACCAAGGCAGGGCGAGATCAAGACCATAAAAATCTATAAAATTCATCATCTTGTGTGCAGGGGGCGTGTCACTCACTTAGACCGTAACACCAGGAAGGTTGCGGACGTAACCGGGGGATAAAAATCAAACTACAAATGAATTAAAGTTATTCATTCTTCTGGAAAGAGGCCTTTTCCTTCTAATCACAGTGATGACGGGGGAAAATAGCCGATCACTGGTGGTCCTGACCTGTAGCTTTAAATGTAAATGAGCTGTGTCTGACCACGCCCCTCTCTGGAAGGGCTTGGGTGGCTCGGGCTTTCTCGCTCCATGCCCTATTGTTTACGGTGAGAAGGCAGACTCAGAGGGCAGAACAAACACCTAGCTGTGGGAGTGTCACCCACCTGGGGGAGGGGTTACTGCCCTTTGTGATGTCATGAAGGGAAAATCTCCAAACGGCCTGTTTGAGCACACATTTTCTGAAAAGTGGAGCAGGCAAAAGACGGAGAGGATGGACTTTTCTCATCATTAGGGGGTTTGTAGACAGACTAGAGACACATGGTGAAGAGGATTTAACAGAATATGTGACTTTTAAATCACGTGTAGACGCTGTAGCCCTTTAAGGTGGCTCCCACCATCGTAGATTTACTCCATGTCATCCCCGTATATCTCATCCCTTTTTCTATCTCCACCCACTGTCCTGTCCTCTAAATAAGAAGCCCCTCCCCCCCAACAACTCTCAGAATCTTTCCATCTTCTTTGGTGTTTTGATAAATTATGAAAAACAGTTCAATAGAAGAAGAAACAACACGTTACCAGTTTGTGTTCGTGTCTGATCAATCCTGAAACCTGAAATCAGTTTGTAGCTTTTGTTTTTACTCAAAGTGCTTTCCCGTTTCTCTTTCTCTCGCAGTGAAGAACAAGATCTTGTACCGGACCAGCGCCTGTATCAAGATGCAGAAGACGGTCCGGATGTGGCTCTGCAGAAGGAAGCACAAACCTCGGTGGGTGACCGGTCATTTTCTCTCTTCCTCTCGCCTTTCCTTCCTTTCCTTTTTGACCTGCTTTGCTTCCTTTGTGCTACTTTACTTGTCGACTTTTCATCCTTTCTAAAGTCCTTTTCTCTTTTCCTCTTTCTCTGCTAATTTTTCCTTCACACCCATTCCCCCTTTTTCTTCTTGTTTCATTTCATCTTCCCGTCCTCCTTCCTCTCTGCTACCCTCCTTCTCCTCCTTTTACTCGCTCCATCATTTTGTAACTTTTCAATCATGTCTGTCTTTCTTGCTTCCTTGTGACATCCTCTTTGCTCACTCTTAAAAGACACCTTCCCCCCTTCTCCCCTTCCTTATTTCCTTTCCTCCTCACCACCTTTTCCTCCTTCCTTTCTCATTACACTCACTCACTTCTTGCTCTGTTCCTTCCTTTCCTCCTACAGCTCCTCTCTCGCTCCCTCACTCTCATCTTCCTCCTCCTCTTCTGCTTCATTATCTTCCTCTTTCACAGCTCGGTGCTGTCAGTCTGCCTACACACGCACACACACACACACACACACACACACACACACACACACACAAACACAGAGCTCTGCTTATTACCTTCGATATTTGACGATAAACAACAGAGCCCTGGGGGGGGGGAGGCAGGTGGGAGGAAAGATGCAGGTGAAGACGACGGTTTCTGTCCTCTGCAGGGGGTTTTATGCTGATCTGGCAACCCGCTGCTACAAGCTAACAGGCTGCGTGTAGTGTTCGCTGTGGAGTCTGGAGTGTGATTACAGGAGGGGGTGTGGTCATTAATGAGGGGGGCGGAGTTTAGACGAAGATGAGGATTAAGTTATAAGTGATGTCCCAGTTAAATCCTAAACGTGTCTTTTTGTAGCCCTGACAAGTCGATAATAGTGACAGTAAATAAAGATGGATGACACGTCTAACCCTCCTCTCGTCGTTCAAAAGTGAAGCCAAAATATCGCTGATATGTTTCTATGGTGACGTCGGTCGTAGCAGTAGAGGTCGGCTGCTGGAGTCGTTGTTTTGGCAACAGTCCCTTCAAAGTGAAGCCAAAATATTTAGAGCTCCCCCTGCTGAGCTGATGCAGTATTTCATAAGCTCCGCCTCCTCCATTTTAACAGATGGGACATGGGTCAAACTATAGTAAAATCCTGTAGATTTTAAGTGTTCATATTTTTATCTGAGAAGTTGAGTTTGAATTATTTTGTTACGCTATAAAGAGAGCTCTAAGGCCGTGATTGACAGCTCTGATGACCAATGAGGCTCCTGCGTTCCTCGTTCCTCCTCTACTCTGATAATCTGATGAACAAACACTAGAGCCTGGTGTGTCTCGACGTATTCGTTGTTTCACGTATTCTCTCCATCATTTCTCATGTTTTGCACATTGATTGTAGTTTTTTTGTTGACCCCAGCAGCTGTCGGATTAATTTGAAGTATTGCTGTTGTCAGGAAAATGAAAAGTGGATTTGCTGCACACGTTTTTCTGACATCATTTTTAATTAAAGCTGTCGGCCCGAGGGGAGTCACAAACAATCCACTGCAGAAGCATGTGTTTTAAATCCAGCTATATGAGTAGAAAATCATGAAGTCCATCTTGTTCAATTTGGACTATTTGTTAAAGTCAAGACGACAAACTCGAGATTAGATTTAAGATGACATGTGATGAGATTTATGACCACCGGAAAACAAACGATGGAGATGACGAGAGCTGCTTCAACGGCGACAAAGCTCTCATGATTTCCCTCCTGCTTTAAAAAACAAGTCACGAATAAGTAGCCTAAAATGTGTTTGTGTTTCAGGATCGACGGGTTAGTGAAGGTGCGTAACCTGAAGACGAGGATGGACCGCTTTAACGAGGTGGTGGCCGGGCTGAAGGAGGGCAAACAGGAGATGAGCAAACAGATCACGGACCTGGAGGCCGCCATCGACTCTCTGATGGTCAAAATCAAGGTGAGTGAGACGCACAGTCTGCGTGATCCGGCTGGAAAGGTGCATTTTTAAGTCCATAAATGGTCTAAAAAGGCTTGATATTCCTCGTTAACGCTCTTTACTGGGCTCCGTCAGAGTGGAACGTATGAGGAGGTGAGTTTTAAAATAGGATTCCTCCTCCGACTCTCAGACAGTGATGGACAGAAAGAAATTAGACCTCATCCTGCTGCAGCTTGACAGACAGCTGCAGCCGAACACAGCGGATCTGCAGGATATATTTTTAAACACTGATTACAAATTCCAGGTTTTCCACTTGATATGAAGAACACATCGCTCCAAAACAAAGTGCGGGATCAAGTCCAAAACTTCTGACGGACGGTCGAGACTCTTGACTTCCTGTTATCATGTTTTCTGTCGTTTTAGATTAAAGTGGGTTTTTCTCTGACTCTAATGCTGCTTTTATTAAAGATGATCAAGTCTTTAAAGGAGCACGATGTGAGATATGTAGTGAGTGAAATGATAAATTGATCTTACTCTATGATCAGACATTAAGGAAACATGCTATGTTGAAGTGCTGGCTTCTCTGACAACAATGCAGCAGCCTCCCCATGCACATACTAGACTATCAGGCCAGACCGGAGACGACACACCTTCTGTTTGTAGTTACCATTTTTCTCTTAATGATAACTATGAAAGTAAGACAGTCAAACATACTCATCTTTAGCCCTTCAGGTTGACTCCTTCAGCCCACCATATAATCATTACAAATCTGTTTTTGTGTCGGCCAGTGCACCATAATGAGCCGGATCGAAATCGACCACGAGTTCCAGGCGCTGGTGACGAGGTCGGAGCAGCTGCTGACCGCCATGCAGAACAAGAAGAAGGAGGAGGAGGAGCGGGAGCGTCTGCGACGCATCCAGGAGGAGATGGAGAGGGAGAAGAAGAGGAGGGAGGAGGAGGAGCAGCGACGCAAGCAGGAGGAGGACGACAGGAAACTGTGAGTTTCAAATAATTAACAAAGTTGGCTTTTTTTTCTCCTCCTGACCGGGTAAATCAAGTTTTTACAGAAAATGCTGCGATGCTGAAATAGTCTCTGTGTCCGCTGGTATTTAAAGGAACCAGGAGGATTTACATAATGAGATTTATTTTTATAGAAGCCATAAAGTCGGGCTTATCAGGCTGCTTATTATACTTTCTGTTTTTAGCTGACTCTCCGCTGCAGGGTGATTTACAGCAGCAAAAAATAAGCTTCCATTCCCCCTGTTGTCAGTCACCGCTGGAGAACAATAGGGAGGAGGTCAAAGGTCACAGCCCCAGAGTTATGAGAAAAAGTTGAACAAACAGTTTGTGTGTGTGAGCGAGGTGAGAGAGATTATCCTTCGGACGCAAACACTAGACGACTCGGGCAGACCGGGAGAACACACCTGCTGTCTGTGCCGATGAACTAACTTGAGCGAGAGCTGAGGACGACTTTTCAGAGAACGAAACCTCCGGTGGTTGTCGCTGCCAAGTCTGCTCACTCATTGGCTGTTGCAGGTTTTCTGTCGGAGGCAGTCAGACCTGGAACGATTCCAGCTGCGATGAATATTCGACTCAGTCGGGAGCAGTACAATAATCGTAGTGACACAACGCATTTCAAAGATCGGAGCTAAGAGGCCGTGGTTTCATCCGACACATTTCACACTTATTTCACACGAGCCACTTAGATTGAAGCTTTCATCAATCTGCACAGTTCAGACTCGACTCCTCCACAGTGTTGATGAGTCGGCTGATGTAGTCTTTATCGGGTTTGATGACGGAAGCTGGCCACACATACGTCACCTGCCTCCAGATCAGCCAATAGAAAACTATGTCGTCACTATGCACATTTCTCACGCAATATTGAAATCTTTGAACTCGTACGTGGAGATTTGGACCTGATCAACAACACTTCTTAAGAACCATACAGAGGGTCTCCTTGACGTCCATTATTTCCTGACGGCCTACGTGAGGCCTCTGAGGTTGCTGATCCGTCACACATGAACATGTTCAAATGTCATCTTCTGCACAGATTCGAGCACACATAATCTTCCCTCATGTCTGACCTCCTCAGTCCTCCTCCTCCGATGGTGATACAGAAAGTCTTAGAGGAGGACTGATGGGGGCCATTGTGTTCGTCACAAACCACTACCCGCTAATATAAGACATTAGAGATGACAGAGCACATTTTATGGCTCGCTCTCTTCTTCCTTTCCTCCTCCTCCTCGGGCGAGTGATGAACTCCTGAGCTCCACCTGAAGGTCGCAGACTGAAGGTCATAAAGCACGCTGTCTATGCTGTTTGCATGCCGAGCAGCATGAGGAGACCTTGATAAAGTCACTGACCCGTAAAGTCTGGCTTTATAGGACTCCCCTCTTCAGGTTTAATCCAAACATTATTCATGAAGATGAGTTAGAGCCCTGCAGAGACTCGTTAAATGCCTCGAACACGGAGGAGAGGAGGTGTTCTGCCTCGTCTAAGAGGAGGCCACGACACGACATGAAAAAAAGCCCGAAGCAGCCGCGGAGACTGTTTGCGGCGTTACACCACAACATGATTTATCTACAATAATGAAAGTAGTGCAGCAACATATGAAAGAGTAAGAATGACCTTCAGGAGGAAGTCTGAGGTCGCTTTCACATAAGGAGTCCGGTGGACTCGCTGCAACTCAGGGGTGAAGTTGCAGCAGTCATAACCGCTAGGCTATCAGCGCTCCCAGGTTTTTCTTCCTTTAAGGATTTAACTGATGTTTCTATTTCGAGCAGTCTGCAGCAGCAGCGCAGCAACATTTAGTTCATGGATCACCAGAGATGAACATGCAGTCAGGAGTTCATAATGTCAGGGCTACAGAGAGGGGGGCACAACAAAAACAAGAAAGTCAACAGGAGGAGGAAGATGAATTAAAGCTTTGAACCTTTTAGTCTTTTGGAAGACTTCAGCATCGATGAGCACTAATCAAAGCTGTTCTCCTTCTCTCTTTCTCTCCCTCGTCTGTCTGTCTCTGTCCACATCTCCTTTCCTCTTCCCTTTGTCTCTCCCTTCGTCTCTCGCCCTCTTCATTGTCTCTGCTCTACTTTCTTCTTCTCCGTCTTCTGCCTCTCTCTCTCTCTTTATTCGTCCTCCAGGAAAGCAGAGATGGAGGTGAAGAGGAAGCAGGAAGAGGAGGGGAGGAAGAGGAGGGAGGAGGAGGAGAGGAGGCTCCAGGTGAGTGTGTGTGTGTGTGTGTGTGTGTGTGTGTTGTTTGTCTGCAGGCGTCCTGCACACAGGCGTCCTCCTCTGTCCTCGTCTTCTTCTTCTTGTTTGAACACAGCGGCTGTTTGCAGACGCTTCACTGTGTGGAACCTGGAAATGTGATTTATCACAGAAAATCAAGGCTGTGAACGCGGTTATCTGTTTGGAATTGAAAGTTGAATTCACTGTAAACAGTTCAGACTCTTGATGCTAAATGTTTAGTGTTAAACTCAGGCTGCAGTGAGGAACGTTTCTCCTGTTCGACCAGTAAGAAAGTAAGACTGTAAAAACAGTCACACCGTTACAGAGAAACATAAATAATAAGGTTTGAAATATACATCGTACGAGTGCATGCACCAAGACAGACCCCTAAGCACACATTTAAAAACATGACGTATGTCCAGGATTGCAGTTGATTTCACTTTGCTTTAGTTGCTCTTTTAAAAGAGAGGTTTGCAGGACAGGGACTCTGTAACCGTACGACTGCCACATGAAGCTGCTCTTAGATCTACTGCAGCTCTGCTACACTCTGAATGTGTTTCTGTTCATATTTCTCTGCAAGATAGAAATAAAAGTACGATACGATACACTTTATTGTCCCCTTAGGGAAATTCACAGTGCTGCCAAACATTCAGCTGCCTCCTAGTACTGTGTGCAGAATTAAGCGTTGCGTGTGCTGCACGGTGGTGCAGTGGTTAGCGCTGTCGCCTCACAGCGAGGAGGTTCCTGGTTTGAGTCCCCGTCTGACAGGAGCCTCTCTGTGTGGAGTTTGCATGTTCTCTTCGTGCATGCGTGGGTTCTCTCCGGGTACTCCGGCTTCCTCCCACAGTCCAAAGACATGCTCGTTAGGTTAACTGGTGACTCTTAATTGCCCGTAGGTGTGAATGTGAGTGTGGCTGGTTGTCTGTCTGTGATTGACTGGCGACCAGACCAGGGTGTAACCCCGCCTCTCACCGATGACAGCTGGGATCGGCTCCAGCCCCCCGGTGACACTGAACGGGAAAACGATGCAAAGATAATGGATGTATGGATTGATGGAAATCCTTTGCAATGCACACATAGATGTAAGTGGAGTACTCTAAGACTGGAGGAAACCTTAAAAACAGGTTTATTCTCAGGCAAGTTCTGCAGTTATAGACATCTTCTTCCTTCACGGAGGGAAATTCACGGTTGAAATGAAACATGACTGTGAGCAGTGAAAGTGTGCTCTGCCTTTAATGAAGAAATGTATGTTTGTGTGTGTGCGTGATCATATGAAAGAGTTTGAGGGAGTGATGTACAAACAGACATGAACAAGGTTTCATAAATACAGAGCAGCAGTATGGAGAAAAGGTTCCTAAAGTACATCAGGTATTAAAAAAGGTAAATATTAATGAAGCAGTGTAATAAGATGATCCGTTCAAATGTCACCTCTGCAGAGCAGCTCCAGCTCTGCTTGCCCTCGTTGTGTAATCAGCGCCCCTCCAGCTCTTCCCTCCTCGCTGAAATGAAATCACACGAACCATCATCACTTTGTGACTCACCACAGTTTGGAAGTCGCACCTAAACTCACACACCTCTCCGTGCACATTCATTACTGCCTCCATCCTTCACGGCCGCAGGAAGAGCGGCGCTTTCATCTAAATAAAGAGCAGCACGGCGCGGATTGAATATGACTGTGAAAACAGCGTTCTCCTTCAGTTCAGTCCGACAACGCACGTTTAAAATATTCATCACTGCAGCAGAACATAGTTTGTGTTCGCGACCTCATCAATACTCGGTTTCATTTGACATGCAGGAAGTGGAGGAATCGGGACAACGGTAGTCTAGTGGTTAGTGCGCACGCCCCCATGTCCTCTAGGCGGGCAGCCCGGTTCAAATCCGACCTGTGGCTCCTTTCCAGCATGTCGTTCCACACTCTCTCTCTCTCCAGCATTTCTGACTCTATTCACTGTCTCTAAAATACAGAGTGATGGGCTGAGAGGAACTAAACAGGGATCCAGCTGAGCGCTCATTCTTGGACCTGTCTAGTTTTGGTTATAATAACGACATTCAAGCACTTTGTGTTGCTAAGCTTTTGATTTTTACTAAAGTAAAAGCGTCTTCTTAATTTCTAAACGGCTGCTTTTCTTACATCACAGATGGAAACACGTCGTGCAGCCGAACAGTTCAGTTCAAACGGAGTTTAAAAGCAAAGTGTGAGACTCAAAATGACACAAGTAAAACCGACTCCTCGTGTTTTTTCTGAACTATTTTCATATTCTTAAAATACGATACGGGACTGTGCACAGAAATATTGCATCAAAGTGCTGCGTCAGAGGAAAGTGGATCTTTTCATGGAGTATTAAACGCCGTGGTTTCCCTGCGTTCGTGCTCCTGTCCTCGTGCATTTGTCTCTGCAGGACGTCGATACCCTGAAATCCCTCCTGTGCGGCTCGGCTCTCCTCTAATCCACGTCTAACTGATGAGACGGGAACACGGCCGCACGTTACCTCTCTCCATCACACCCTCTAATGGACCTCTGTGTCCCTGTGTGTGTGTGTGTGAGAGACTCTGTTGGGCTGTCTCTATGAGGACAAAGTGAAGACTTTTAACTGAGCGTGACTTGAGAGTTTCTTGGTTACTTAAGAGTGAGGTGGTTTGATTTTTTTAGATATGTTTAATTGATAACGATGTTATATTCTGCGGATAAATCTGGAAGCAGTGTCTGGAAATCTCTCTGGGCTTGGCGGAGAGCGGGACATCTTTTGGATAGAAACCTGGAGGTGATAGAAGTAAGAATGTTTCACCTGCACACTGCACACCTGTTAACATGTGCTCTAACCATGAACGTAGTTAAGACGTGGAAGTAGCCTCCTTGATGTCACCCGTTGGTTTGCAGAAACAGCTTAAATGATCTGGATGTTGTGTTTTTCTTGTTGTTAATATTTTTGTTTCATTAAAGTTCTGCAGAGAAGTCTTAAACCGACTCTTGATGCAGTAGATGCACGAGTGTTTGTGTTTACAGATACCAACACGCTGCTTGTTTATGTGTGATGGAGAGATATCAGGTCTTACGCTTCGCTGACTTTTATGTTTGTCATCCAGCGTCTCGGTCCGGCCCATCTGTTGCCGTGGCGGCTGGTTACTTTGGCTCCCCTGGGCTGTCGACCCTGCACAGATCCAGAGCATGGAGCAGCGACCCTGCAGATCAAAGCTGCCAGCTAGGGGGGACAGGGGCTCGGGGCCTCAAGATTTTTCTACCCACAATTCTCCCTCACCTCCGTCAGCTCAGGGCTGTCGTGTTTCTCATCCTCTCTTCTACATATTTATGAGTCCTGCTGCAGAGTTTGAGAGGGATTGAAGGAGAAGAAGTGACATCAGTCGGTCAGTTTATACCTCTCGTTATCCAACATTCATGATCCTGAATATGATCTGAAGCATTTGGAACGAGCGTTGATGTAAAACCAAAGTGTATATCTCTAACTTTACACACTGTGTGTATGAATTCTCTCAGAGCAACGACGACATCATTCTGCTGCTTTATCAGCTGATCCGTCTCACTTAAACTATCTCTGATCCATCACAGACGCACCATCCGTCCACAAAGCGTTTTAGAGTGATTTGTGAGCGCTGCTTATTTTCAGATTGAATAAGTTACACAAATGGATGTCGCTGCCTGGTTGCAGATAGATTAGTGAGTCATGCAGAGTTCATGCATACTCCAGCATCAGTAGAAGCGTGTTGTTTGTGAACATATTGAATACCAACAGGTAGGAAACACGAAACAAAAAGGTGGTGGAAAGTGCTTCAGTGAGAAAGCTTCATAGTGCCAGGAGTAAAGTGAGGGAATTCATGTCCTGCTCAACTTCTGCTTGTTTAATGTTGCATTAAATACATTTGTCTTACTCATATTTATTCATGCTAAAGAGGAATCAAAGACAGCCAAAGAGCAGGCTCCACTCAGGAACAAAGCTGCAGAGAAGTTTGGCTCCTGTTCGTCTGATCAGAGCGGCACGGGTCAGGTTTCTGGATCAATTAATGGAAAATGTGAAACAGTAAGACTGTGGAGTCATTTACCTCAAAATACCAGAGAACAGGGTCAATAGTAGGGAGTACTTTTAAAATTCTCCACGGGTTACACCATTTCATGTTGTCGAGGAGGCCGAGTTACGGTTAATGTGAATAATTCATCACGCAGCAGGAATAAGACGAAAGTTTCTAAGTTAAAGATCCCACGGAGGTTTGTTTACTCTTTATCACAATTATTTACACAACTGCTGTTTTTAAATGTTCCTCCTGTCATACATCGTAAGAAGCTACGATTCCTGTGATTCAGACCATGTGAACCATTTCAAGATCCGACCACCACAGCAGCTACAATCTACACATCTGTCAGACCACCACAGCAGCTACAATCTACACATCTGTCAGACCACCACAGCAGCTACAATCTACACATCTGTCAGACCACCACAGCAGCTACAATCTACACATCTGTCAGACCACCACAGCAGCTACAATCTACACATCTGTCAGACCACCACAGCAGCTACAATCTACACATCTGTCAGACCACCACAGCAGCTACAATCTACACATCTGTCAGACCACCACAGCAGCTACAATCTACAAATTCAGCACCTCTTTCCCAATTTCCCACTGAATTTTCTGTGATAGTTCATTATTATGAATTAATTTTTGGATTACAACACATCAAAATGGCGTCCACACTCTGACTTTTCGATTGACACCTCATTTGGCCAATTAGGACCTTCCATTAACTCTTCCCAGCCTCTAATAGCCAATGACAGCCTGAGCTGAAAGGATGGTCCAGCCCCTGTTCTGATGTCATTGACCAGCATTATGGGCCCACAGAAATAAAATCTTGCAGGACTTCTGTACTCTGCCGCTCCTCAGTGCTGCAGGCGACTTTAGCTGCTACCAGAATAACAGCGTCAGGGATCAAGTTGCATTGTGGGTGATGTAAATATCAAGACAGAAAACGAAGAGGAGAACTGAGGATAGTCCTCCTACAGGGATTTTAACCCTTTAACTATAGATGAAGTATCAAAGCAGAGCTGAGGTGAGGCCGTGGTGAGTCTGACGACAGTTTAGAACATGCAGGTGACTACACCTGTACGAGCTGATCAACTGATCACCTTCATCTCTCTGTGACCTTCAGTCGGTCACGGAGCCGTTTCATTCCCAGAACTTGTTTCATTTAGAGAGGTGGAAGCATTAATCTTCCAGGTGAGCCCCGCCCTTCACTCGGCCGCTGTCCCTCGTTCACTCTTTAATAATCAGGATGAAGAAGATGAAGGCCCCCCCCCCCCCCTCCTCATCTGCTGTGTTTGTAGAAAGGTTAAAGGTGTGTGCAGGTTCATGCTGGAGCATTGATTAAGACTTTTTAGCTTTCTTGAATACCAACAACTAACCGTGTCCTCCTCTCCTGCTGCTGTCTGGTGTGTTTTACAAACACGACTCCCTTTATGTAACCTTGTCTTGTGTTTCAGACGACTCAAATACATTTTAGAAAATACGGAAAAAGTCACAAACGGCTTGTTTTGTCTGGTCAACATATTTAGTTTCAGTTGATCCAAAGAAAAAGGGAAGCAACAACAAATCTGGAGAGATGCACAGGGGTATGAATCTGCAAAAAGTTAAGCTGCTGCATGCACTGTTTGAAAAGATGAAGACAACAAACGACCATTTACCCTGATATTCACACTCTTACAAGAAAGCTGGAGTTGATTTTAAAGGTCACATATTCTGTAAAATCCTCTTCACTATGTTTCTCTAACTCTAATATGTGTCTCTAGTCTGTCTACAAACCCCCCAATGATGAGAAAAGTCCATCCTCTCCGTCTTTTACCTGCTCCACTTTTCAGAAAATGTGTGCTCAAACAGGCCGTTTGGAGATTTTCCCTTCATGACATCACAAAGGGCAGTAACCCCTCCCCCAGGTGGGTGACACTCCCACAGCTAGGTGTTTGTTCTGCCCTCTGAGTCTGCCTTCTCACCGTAAACAATAGGGCATGGAGCGAGAAAGCCCGAGCCACCCAAGCCCTTCCAGAGAGGGGCGTGGTCAGACACAGCTCATTTACATTTAAAGCTACAGACACAGAAACAGCCTGTTCTGAGCAGGGCTGAAATAGAGGGGTTTATAGACATGATCAAATACAGGATCAGAGTGGATTTAGAACAAGACACTTCACACACATGTTTTGAGGAGCTCTGAGACTTATTTAAACTGAAGAGGAGGAGGATATGTGACCTTTAAGCAGCTGAAATAACCTCCAAAAACACAGAAGACACACAACAGCACAAAGGACTGACCTATTAGGACGGAGGTACACAAAAACCGGGAACAGGACTTATCCCGGATTCTGAAATCTGGATATGAGGTTTATAAAACCCGATCAAAACCGGGATACTCAAGTCCATGTTAACACACTCACAGAATAACAAGCATTACTGTATCTCTCATTATTGTCCAAACTGTCTGAGAAGTCTGATGAACTCAGACTTTGTCCTAATATGGAGGGAGAATCACTTCTTGAAGAGACGCCTGAAAAGGAGATATGGTTCTTTTCTTTCTATCGCTCAGATCTGTATGTGTCCTCCTGAAGCTTCACCTACAGGTTCTTCTTGAATGATTAAATCAGATGTTATTCAGTGACGGTACATTTCTGTCTGTCTGTTGACTTCAGCACCTGTAAAGAGCTTCTCTGTAAACCAGTCTCTCCTCACACACAAAAATAAACATCTCTCACACTCGAAGCCTCTGAAGAGAAGGCAGCGTGACTCAGCTGGAGCCAGCCTGTCACACAGTTTACTCCTGCAGATGGTCGACAACTCTGTCAGGAAATCCAACACTTCTACACGAGAACATATGTCAACCGCAGCACGGATACTCACGCTGGAAATGTAAAATGATTAATAATTGTGTGTGTGTGTGTGTGTGTGCAGGAGGAGATGGAGGTGCAGCTGCTGGCCGAGCGGGAGGAGGAAGCGTCCCGGCAGACCGTCCTGGAGCAGGAGAGGAGGGACCGGGAGCTGGCGCTGAGGATCGCTCAGAGCGAGTCCGAGCTGATTCCTGAGGAGGGGCAGAACGACGCGGGGCTGCGCAGGTAACACACACACACACACACACAAACACACACAGCGGGAACAACTTGGGGTTAACTCTAACCCGGTCCAGTATGTTTGTCAGGTTTCAGATTTATCATCGTTCTTTACTTTGACCGGAAACAAAGTCGCTCTGATTGCTCAGAAGTTTCTGTTACGATGTTTTACTCCGGCTTTGTTCAGTGTGGATTTCCTTAGATTGAAACAACACTGAATGTTTTATGATCCCAACAAACCATCGATAATTCATCACAAGCCGTCAGCCGTCCCGCTGACTGTTTCTCACTCTGACAGTTTAGTCTTCTGGACCTTCCTTTGGGACTCTTCTTCTTCTCTCTCTTCGTTTCTGTACAAAGTTCCCGAAGAGTTCACAGAGCGCAGACTGTTTTATAAAAATCTGACGTCACACGTCCTCATCTGCATTCAATCCTGTGTTTAACCACATTTTTCTTCTTCTTTGTTTTCTTTCTCAGTAACGGCTCCTCAGTTCCATCGTCCCCAGAGAGAGCAGCGTAAGACCCGGCGATTTAACCCTTTGATTTTACCCCCCCCCATCCACCCACCCACCTGCCTTTTTAACCCTTTTTCTCAAACCATAACAAACCCTGCATGCTGTAACAATCTTCCAGCCAATCACAGCCCTCCCTGATCTCTCACATCTTAGTGACGACTGTTTGACATGCTACAGAACCTCCAGACTTCTGGACGGCACCTTTTTCCCTTTGACTCTGTTTCTTATGATCCACAATAAGAAACAGAAGAACTGTAATCGTCCACATTCGACCAAAGAAATCAGCACAAGTTTTTTTTAGTTGCAGCACCGACGTGATTGTCACCTGTAACGTGATCACGGCCAGAATTTATCAAACTTTGCACAAACCCTCTCTGGAAGGACTTGGGTGGCTCGGGCTTTCTCGCTCCATGCCCTATTGTTTACGTTGAGAAGGCAGACTCAGAGGGCAGAACAAACGTTCAGCTCGAAGGGAGGGAAATGTAACAACTTTATTATTTTACTTAGCGACAACTTTAACTGAACGCCAGAGATGTTAGCATTTTAGTAAACGAAAAGACCCATGATTAAAAGCTTTTAATACAATGCATTTAAAACAACTTTATCACTCCTTCTCGGGGCGATTTGCACGGAGCAGCTTGTACCTCAAAGACATAGATGACTACCAACAATAAGCTATACCTGAGAGAGAGAAAGCATGAGCTAAGACCTGTGGAGAAAGAAACCACTCAAAGGATCATTGTGAAGCTTTGATTCCACATTCAGTATGAGTTTGATAAATTCAAGGCCCTCGTCCTCTGATCGGACTTTCAAAGATGAAGAGGAAACGAATCACCTTTCCTCCTCCGTGTTTTGTTGTTCAGTGGTGCTCCGTGTTATAATCCTATAATCCTTTTGTTTACAGCACGGCTGGAACCCCAAAACTCAAGAGCTTGACCATGTAGGTGTCCTCTCCACGCACCCAGCACCTTCACCACACCGCGCCATGCTACATGTAGATGTGCAGGATTAGTGTTTACATACAGATATATTCTTAGAGGCTGCAGCATTCAGAAGCTCTCCACTGTTGTCTGCAGTGATTCCCGTCAGGTGTTGTGTTTTTTGTTAGAGGTTGAGCCGGTTCATGTTGAGATATTAAAGCTTCAGTTTTCATGACGGAGCGTTGGATCGTAGGCCTGAGCCCGGCACGGCATCCTCCCTCGCACTTACCCCGAAACCACCCACATGCAGCGTCTCTCTGGAAGTTGAAATTGATGCTTCACGTCATGAGTCAGATGTAGTAGAGGCCGCATTACACGGTTACACGCTCTGAGGATGCTGGAGTGGTGCATCGTGGTACTTTACGCACCAGCTGCTCCCAATCTGCAGGCCTCTTCTTCTCTCAAACGCTTTTTTAAAGCCCCATCACGGGGCTCTTTTACATTTACTCATTATCACAACAGTGTTCTCCATTTCCTCCTGCAAATATCTCAAAGTTAGAGACCTGTGGAGATATGCAAAGCATCCAAACATAGATATGTCATCGTGTGGATGTCTGTGTATAGATGTTGAACGCTTGTTCGAGTGTGATAGTCGTGAACCTGCAGCTGATATAACGCAGGGCTTCATCACAGACCGAAGACTGTTTGCTTTTAAAAATCCTGTGAGGCAGCTTATCACGTGTCCAGAATCTCATTAGCTAAAAGAAACGTCAGTCATCATCCGGTCGCGAGCAGCTGGCTGGATGTAGAGACGACAGAACAGGGGCAGACTCCTCCTTTCAACTCATGCTCTCATTGGCTATTACAGGCTGGGAACAGTGAAATATCAGGACAGCTGCGGCAGATTTAAAACAATCTGAGGACCTTTATGGATATAATATGTTTTGGATTCAATCTGTCACCGGATTTGGATCGCGGGGACTCTTGGCGACGCAGCAGGAGCGTTTTTGTGTTTGTGCATTTCGCGCTAAAAATTCCAAATTTAAATGTTGAGTCAGTTTACAGTCATTTCTAGATATTTGTTTGTCGTTGGTCTGACAGATGCGTAGATTGTGGCTGCTGTTTTGGTTGGTCCTTGCAACCTTGTTGGTTTACATGGTGGTTACTACAAGGAGCTAAGCTTTCAAATGATGTACTAAATGGTGCATGTTAAGAACACGTGCACGACACCAAACCTGTACACAGGCCGTCAGATCTAGGGGAACACACTACAAGACAATCAAGCGGGTTTTAGCCAAGATTCTCCCCTGCTGACCGAGCTCAGCGTGGCAGATTTGAGGTGTGATAAGAGTGATCCGATGTGTTCGGAAGAACGTCTGGGCTGCACTGATTTAAAATGTAAACATTTAAAACATGCTGAGTATTTATGTTCTGACCTCCTGTTGTGTGGGGGGGGAACCCCGAGGACAGCCGAGCACGCACTCTGTGGATTGTCATTATTGTAATATAATTGTGGCGTTGAGCTCACACACTTTTTAAAAACTGGAACCATCCTACTTTTTAGGGAAGAGATGGCGAAGGAAATGACTGAACTTCTGGCCCGGTGGGTAGAAACCGCCTCTGTCTAAAGTGACAAATCTCGACACAATCAGTCGCCTCTAATTCTTGATTTAAACAATTTAAACTATGATGTGATGCAGAAATCCTCCTTAAGAGTTTTGGTTGATTTGAAAGACTTTCAGTCGATCTGTTCACGGGTTGATTCCCTCAGAGATGTCAATCATAACCATAAGTTGATATATCGATAAGGAAACTGTTCTTCCTCTTGGGTCTGTTTCTGCTGCACACATTTCATCATTTCTCCTCTTAAAGAGTCTAAATAATCTGAAACTATGAGCATGTTTCAAATGCAGCCCTGTTGAATGTTTCCACTTGTGCCGTTCTTTGAGATGTAGTGAGAAGCTAGCTGTCTGTGTAGGTTCTTCCAGGTCATGGTAAGTCGAAGCTTGATCCAAAGGCACCTGGACTTTGTTGAAGATCTTGAGGACGTTTCACCTCTCCTCCTCCTCTGAAGGTTTCTTCAGTTCTTATCTGGTGGACAGAGCGAGAAATATACGCCTCTGTGGATCATTAGCATGCACTGTAGGTTACCTGCAACACTGTTTTGAATTCTCTCTCAAACAACTGAAGACCCAGTCCCACCTTGGAACATGTGACTCAACGAGCCACAGACGGCCAGGGGTGGTTCACGACTCTGGCGAAACTAGGTCAATGATTCAGCTAAGGACTCTGATGTGACTCACCCTTGATCATTAGCATGCTAATGAGCCACAGAGGTTTACATTTCTAGCCAAGTCCAGGTAGGGTAAAATCAGTTCTATCTGAACCAGTTCTCTTGCCCGCTTCCATCGCTGCAACACCTGTTGGTTTGACCTGATAACTGCTCTCATATCTGGCAAACCGAGGGGCGTCCAAAACGGCCGTGTGGGGGTTGCCTTAAAACCGCCTACCTTCTCTGGTCCAAACAAATCCAGACCATTCAGGACCAGAATCTAAAGTTAGAAGGAGGACATACTGGCTGCTGCATTGTTGTCAGAGAAGCCAGCACTTCAACATAGCATGTTTCCTTAATGTCTGATCATAGAGTAAGCTCACTTATCATTTCACTCTCTACACATCTCACTGATTGATCCTTTAAATGTTTGAAGGGTAAACATTTTTAATAAATAATTTGGTGTAAGCGCAGGATTAAAATAAAGTAAAGCTAAACGGTTCTTTGTCCCGATGACTCCAGAGAATCAAAGAGAAAGTCTTAATCATAATCCTCCTCGTGTAAGATTTACCAGGTTTAAAGGCCTCAACAGGTGAAAGTTACTCTCCACCTGTGTGAGTAACCGTGCACTTCCTCATCAGATTACCGGCATTAGCTAGAACGCTATTTTCCACATGCTACCTCCCAGCTTAAGCACGGCGTGAATGAGTGATTCAGTCTAAGCCCTGCCAGCCTCTCCTCGTGTTTCCCAGATGCGTCTGTCTGAGGATAATTAGCTCAGGTGTCCTCTCACTACACCACAACCACACAGCGAGCAGAAGGTGACTGCAGCCGCTTAGCTCACTGCCAGAACCATCATGTGCTTCTGGGAACAGCCGCCCAGGTCCGAGGCCAGCTAACGCTAATCAAGAGACGCAGAGGCACCCAATAGGATTAGAGAACCAGCAGGGTCACGCCTCCAACTTCCTGGTGTTCTAAAAAAAGGGGAAATCCTGGTGTCAGATTAATCAGTCCTGTCAGCCACGTGCCAACAGCCTGGCCTGCAGCTGGAGAGGAGCATTTATCATTTATTAAAGTTAGATAGAGCCTCATAGCGGCTCCATGACGTCTCACCAGAGGCGCTTTTTTTGACTTCCTGGAGGCTGAAACAGCATGCTTTTCAACAACATTGATCTTTACACCCTCTGTAGTTCTGCTATAGAAATCTTTCTCTTTCCTTTAACAATGATTCTGCTGATCTGACTCCTTTGCTTCTCCTACCTCTTTCTGATATATTTCATCTGTGATTATTGTTTCTCTGATGACTGTCAGGTGGGTGGAGTTTACTGTACAAGCTGATTCAGGTACTTTTTGAACTACCGTTCAGCCTCTGTGGACGTTAAACATCCATCAGATGTGCAGCAGGAGGCAACTTCAGCCCAAAATGTAACCAATGCTTTTTAATCCTTAACATAGACATCTGCTCTTTTTTTCGTCTTATTTAAGTATAACAGCCACTTCTATGTCCTGAGCACCAATGGTCGTATCCCAATATAAGTGCGAATGATTATTTAGCGTGTCTGTAAACTCATGAAACTTGGCTTGTGCTTTAGAAGTGGTGAAAATGTTGATATTATTGAGTCTGAGACATGAACGTTGCAAAATGACTCCAAACAACCCTCGAAATTTTCAAAAAGGGGTTTTGCATTTGGGTTACTTTCACCCATATGTATGAAATTTGGTAGATATATGTGGCTAGATGGGATCTACAAAAAAGCCTCTTGGAGCCATATGCTAACTCCAACAGGAAATAGATCATCGTAAATAAATAGGAGAGAATTAGTGCTTTTCAGGCCCCCTTGAAATTCTCCGAATGGGTTCCACAATGAGGCTCCTTTTACCCACATGCATGAAATTTGGTAGGTATATGTGTACTGATGAGATCTCCAAAAATGCCTCCAGGAACCATACCATACCTCCAACAGGGAAGCCGCTATTTTGAATAAAGTAGCTTAAAATGTGGCTTTTTTTTGGCTATTTCCAGGGGTCAACCTCCGAGAGCGTTCATTGTATCGTCTGTATTTTGGAAAAAAGATGAATTCTGAAACAGCAGTTCTTCAATTCTTTTAAAATTGAATAAGGTCAGGTAAACTCCACCCATCTTCTTTTAAAGTTCATACCTGTAAACACTTTTCTACCTCTGTTCTGAGTGAACAGATGACCACGCCCTCTGACCTCTTTGCTGCCGGTATCCCACAGTTCATAGCTGTGGGTCTTTGTTGTCTGACTTCCTGTCTGTCCCTCTTGTCTCTGTCCCACATCAGAGGTCCACAGGTCCAGGCCTCCAAGGCAGCTGCTGTCGGGACCAAGAAGTACGAGCTGAGCAAGTGGAAGTACGCCGAGCTGCGGGACGCCATCAATACCTCATGTGGTGAGTGTCATGTTTTGAATGGTCTCCCTAGCATACTTGTATCTACGTGTTAAGCCAGGGTACTCCATTACTGGTATAGTCTCTGGAGACCAGCAACAATGGACAGGTAACAAATTGTACGAGGTTAGTTGTTGCACCAAATATACGTCTGAATGGACTCTGTATTTAACAAATCTAACGTGCATGTGTGATGTTGACTAAAGCTGCCTTCTGATGTTTTATTTACACGACTCGTAACTTCTGGTGATACGTTCCTCTGATAGGGATAAAACGTAAAAGCCGATTTCGTCCATGACACGGTGTCTTGGTAAACAATAAAGTTCAATAAAAAAGTTCCCACAGGGGAACATGAGGGCTGAACCGCTTTGATTTATGCTTCTTTTAGCTCTGCTGTTTTTACAAACTTCACATTTTTATCCGTCAGCGAGTGAAGCTCTGAGTGGTGTTAAAACATCAGTCATTCACCTCCCGTCCACTTAATCTCTGACAGATTTATGTAAGCCACAGCTCGTTTTCCACACCACTTACTTTTTTTTATTTTTGTTAACTCCTCATCGCTTTACGACCACTTCTCTCCTGTGGGAGTGAACCGCTGCTGGAGCAGAACTACAGTGCAGATGTTTTAACAAAGAACATCATAATTAGAGCGCCGGTGTATGTCAGACAGAGAATGACGATGCCAGAGAGTTCTTTGATGATCATGTGAACCTGCACACGGACATTCAAATGGCAGATTAACCCTCTCCTGCTCACAGGCGGGGAATAGTCCTGATATTTCCTGCTGCTTTCTCACATCAGATCAGCTCACCCTGACTTCACACGGATCATTTACTCGGGGGATGTCAGGAGAAAGTAAAGTGAACAATGTGCCCGTTTGTGTTCACACATGCAGCTCAACCCGAAAACTTCAGGCTGAAACACCATTTGACGTCATTTTTAGCCAACATTAGCTAGCTGCTACAGCTTGTTAGCGTCCTCATTAGGCTAAACTTGAATGCTAACTGTCAGTGTTTGATTGATGCTTGAAGACATTTAGTGTGTGCATGTTTTCTGTGCTGCAGTCATTTTACCTTTTGGTAGCTCCAACTCCACGATGATCAAAGTTTTAGTCCTTGTTGTTTAAAGTACAAAGAGAAACCCTTCAACAAAGTGACTTCTCAAACCCACCTTCAGCACGCTAACTAGAGTTTGTCAGTGTACCTGCAGAACAACACAGAGGTAGAAATGTCCCCAGTGGAGTAGGCGACTCTTTACTTTGGACGGTAAACAAAAGAGTGGAGTAGAGAACGTCCCCCACTTTCTTCTGTTTTCTCCATATTATATGGACTCTCTGTTGAGAGCCCACCTGGTCTCTTCCACGCAGCAGGCAGCAGCGTGAAGGACGAGGACCGGGGGGGGGGGGATGTGGAGGAGCAGAGCCTGCGGGCGGGCGGCCGCACATAAACACACAGAAATGACTCTGTTAGCTGTTAACAGGCCGCTTAGCTCGCCTCCCAGACGGAGCAGGGCGCCTGAATACTGATGTGATCACGTCCGCCGCTCTTCATGATCTGCAGCGGGCGGCGGAATAGAAGTCCGACATAACAAAACGACGAGGGGGTTGTTGACACCTGCCACACTCCAGTTTATCCTGCAGTGATTTCAGCCCCGCTCAGTAAATGGAAGTGTGTGGTTTTTTTCATTCGTCTGCATGGAAAGTATTTTTGTTCTGTTGACGTTACTGAAGCACTTAGTGTGCATTAAGCTTCTCATCGCACTCCGTTAGCCCGCACGCTCCCCGTGATAAATTGAATTTTTTGTCCTCTTATTTCCCTCTGAAGTAATTTATCTGAATCATCCTGATGAACTGTGTTATCTTAATGCTGCGGGCTGTGTTTAAATGTCTCTGTCAGGCTGTCTCTCTCTCCCTCTCTCTCCCTATCTCTCTCCCTCTCTCTCTCTCTCCCTCTCTCTCTCCCTCTCTCTCCTCTCCCTATCTCTCTATCTCTGTCTGTCTCTCTCTCCCTCTCTCTCTCTCTCCTTCTCTCTCTGTCTCCCTCTCTCTCCCGCTCTCTCTATCTCCCTCTCTCTCTGTCCCTCTCCGTCTCTCTCTCCCTCTCTCTCTCCCTCTCTCCCTCTCTATCTCCCTCTCTCTCTCTCCCTCTCTCTGTCTCTCTCTCTCTCTCTCTCTCTCTCTCTCTCTCTCTCTCTCTCTCTCTCCCTCTCTCTCTCCATCTTCTCTCCCTCTATCTCTCTGTATTGATTGTTTTTAAAGATAGAAATGAACGGCAGCAGTTTGAAGGTGAAATGGACAAAAGTTAATGTATCTGTCGATAATAGTTGTGTACGACTTCTGTCATAAACAAAAATATGAAGAGGCTGAAAGCATGCGGACACCGTCGTCTGACGGAGGCCCCTCAGCTCCATTAAAGGGAAATCTCACAGAAAGAAATGCAAAGATCATTCAGAGGCCGCTCGATGGAAAAGAGTGAATCCTGTTAAATTGGCCCTAAAAATGAAGACCCAGAAATACAGGGACAAAAGTTCATGCAGCAGGACTGTTGTTGTTGAGTATTTTACCCAGAAAAGTCAAACTTCATATGATGAGTCAACATGCAGCCATCAATAGTTCTTTGTTTGTCGTTGGTCTGACCAGTGGTGATTCTAGAGGTATTCTACTGGTCTGGTCAGTTCCCATTCCCCCCCCCATGTGTCGTTGGAGATCATCATCTCGCTGGCTGCAAAACAAATCCACCTTCAGGTACAAATAAAGTAACCTGAACCTGAACAGCTGCTCCAAGCATGAGTGCAAAACAAATTACAATAAATTCAGACGTTTACGGGACAGCTGTGGCTCTGTGGTAGAGTTGGTCGTCTCTCAACCGGAATGTCAGAGATTCGATCCCCAGCTCCTGCAGCAACAAGTCAGATGTGTCCTTGGGCAAGACGCTTAACCCCGAGCTTCTCCCGCTGCTTTATCAGCAGCGTGTGAATGTGTATCAATAGATTACTTACTTCTGATGGTCATTACTCAGCAGCCTCTACCATCAGCGTGTGAATGTGTAGGAGTGACCTGCGGTGTGAAAGCGCTTTGAAGTGCGTTACTTGTATATAAGGTGGAAGTATTTGTTTGCGCTCATGTTTTTTCTCTCCTTCTTCTCCTGCAGACATCGAGCTGCTGGCCGCCTGCAGAGAGGAGTTCCATCGCCGGCTCAAAGTTTACCACGCCTGGAAGTCAAAGAACAAGAAGAGGAACACAGAGACGGAGCAGCGAGTGCCCAAGTCCATCACCGACTACGGTACGACGAGAAATGACACCACAGCGGCACGTGTTTATGTTTCAATCAGGTTCTGTTTGTTTCAGGAATCAGAGCAGCCACTCGTATTTTGACCTTTTTATGAAACCTTTATCTCACATCGTCAGCTTTTCCAACAGTTCCCAACTTTTAAAGCACAAAAAATACTTAACTTGACTTATTTCTCCGAGTGTCTGAGCAACAGTGGAGGGATGAACTTCTTTACTAGACTTCATTTGATCATTAAATGTTTCTTCTTTATGTCCTGAAGCCTGTTTGGAAAGTCTTAAAGGAAGGACAATCACAGTAATCCGTGGTCGTTGGGGAGATGTTGTGTTTACTTAATTACAGGTCGACGATTCACAGCCGAGAAAAACCTTCCGACCTGTTGTTAAAGTCTGATAAAAGTCTGATCCGTGAATTAAAAACCTTCAATTTTAAAACTTCATTAAGAAAACCTCCTCGGGGTGTTCGGGGTCACTGAGAGATTGTCGTGTTCATCGGTCCCGTGGCGGCCAGCCCCGTGTTCAGACACGAGAAAACAATCCCCCCTGTCTCTCACCTCTGCGTCGCCTCATATTCCTTGTGCCACATGCCTGGTTGTCATGACGACAGAGAGCTCTTATTGTCTGCTCTTCTCAGACTACTGATTCGACCACCGGCAGCCCCGCACTCCCCGTCATCCCTTTCATCCCTCCTCGTCCTCGGAGAGTCCTCCTGGAGTCAGACCGGCTGCAGGTCGCTCTCTCACGGACACGTGACACAAAGAGCCGCTTGTTAAAGAGCGAGCTGTCTCTCTGTGTGAGAGAAGAGGTGACGGGCAGAGTGCGAATCTGTCCCAGGAGCTCTGTCGCTGTGTTCAACCCTCCATCCAATGTTCTCACATTTATACCCAAATCTTTAATATGTTTTATTGGAGATTAATTAAACACACACTCAAGAGGAGGGAACAGCCAGCTTCATCCACCACGCTGTGTTCGGAGTCTGATGAGTTTATACGCCTTTTGAAAGGCTCATATTGTTGTTGTTTTTAAGCATGGACGCCATTTTTACACATTTTGGGCTGTAAGAGACTTAAAAGTACAAGTGAAAAGGTTTTTAAAGATACTCTACATGAACTTGATTTGATCAACCAACGACCTGCTGCCATAAATAAAAGTCAAATAAAAAATACTGATCACTGGTTTTCACACATGTTAAACTGCTTCGGCCTACAGCTCTGACACACGATGGCTTATCTTTTCTTAGCGGCTGCTCAACAATCCACCGGGGGAAATCTACCAGGACAAAGTGTGTCCACTAAAAGTTGTTGATTTTGTCCCTGACAGACTCAGATTGTTATTCTGAGTGTGTGAGAACATTTCAGAAACGATCCCTGCAGAGAGAAGATGATTTATTTTACAGACAAACAGCTGTTACATCCCTCTCTGCAAACACACCACACGACATTTTACTAAAAGGGCCAACGAGTGCTGTTTAAATCCATAAAGACTAACTGCCTAGAGTGAGGCTAACGTTAGCCTTTGGTCCTCCCTGCAGGTTAATGTCCAAATGCCCGTGGTGAAAGGGTTAACCCTTTCCTCTGATTGATCAGCCAGTTTAGCCCTGACACAGACGTCGTAAAACTTTTTATACACTTACAGCGTTCTTTGCTGCACTGCTCCTACGAGATGCTAACCATTCACTGTGCTTGTTTACATCCGGGTTGTAGAGCGAGGAGAGCAGCTACAGCCAGTCTATGGCTACAGCCCCAGCTAGTGGCCGGAGGCTACGCTGCAGTTTGAGCACAATATTCGACCGGCATCGAGGACCAACACGTACAGATATTAATAATTTATTTAATCAACAAGTCATTCTTCATCTACAGCGGTGATGACGTTTGCTAACCGTTTAGTCGACTAGGCGGCCGCATCCAACAAACTACAAAGAGAGACGAGCAGGTCTCATGTCGGACAAGATGGGGTCAGTGTTTTTGTCAAGCGGGTTTGGTGTCTTTGAGGAGAGAGATGTAATGTCTTATTTCCAATGTTAAGAAAATATATATTTTTTTAGATAGTTACCCGTCTCTCCTGTCACCCTGATTGATCTTGATGATAGCTGCTAAAGAAACACAGACCCTCTGCACTCTCAAGATGAACACCAAGATATATTTAAAGTCTGAAATGCCGGACAGGTTGTTTGAATGCAAAAACGAATGATTTAAAATTCATTAAAGCCGCTTCATCTCTGAGGAGTTTGGGGAACGTGGGTCATTTTTTTAATCAAACGAGAAGATCCGACAAATCTCAGAGAGTGTTTTTAAAAAGTTTGTAGTTCCCTGAGACTTCACTGGAACGCTCCATCATGTGTAACTGTGGAGTCAGTCATCATTTAATGTTTGTCTCTCTGTCACAGTCCTCCGCTTTAGTGACACCAGATGGATCGGAGGTTTGGAGACCAGGGGAGTTAGAAGTGACAAAGGTCCTCTAGCTTGAAATGTAAAAACCAGAACCTCTCCATTCATTTAAACATCTTCTCCATTGAGGCAGTAAAAGAACCCAGAGGAGGTCTCAGAGTCTGCTGCAGAACGTTTGAACAAAAGTAACTCAGGATGAAGATTTCAGCTTCATAACGCTGAGTCGACAAAAAGTCTGAAAAAGTTTTTGAAACAAGCTTCTTGGCTTCAAACAAACAGGTCACCACATAGACACCTGCTGCAGAAGGCCTTCACACTTTTACACGTCTGAGTCAAAGATTTAACTCCCTGTAAAGTACACGCTTGGTGTCGTGGTGACGTTTCTTATCAATTAAAAACACACGCAGGATAGGACCAAAGATCCCAACTTGCTTTCCTTGGAGCCCCCCCTTCTTGTATCAAATAAAAACACGGACTTCCAAGGACCCGATCGGAGAAACTAATACATGGCTGACAGAAAATTAAAGGCAGGGTTGGTCATTTCCTCCAGATTCACTTTTTAAGATTTTGGTTGAAATTGTCTTTAGGTCCTGACAGAAATTAATAACTCATGTGCTCTGAAAAAGGAACAAAGAAAATCCGTCATCTGTAGCAGTTGTAAGCCTGTAAAAACTTCAACCAATGTCTGCCACGAGGTACCAATCTGATGAACCAATCACAGCCTCCCTGTCTCCCTGCTCGTTCTCTACCTCTTGCGTGCTCTAGCCCACACTCAAAGCACGTCACCAATGACGGAGTTTATACTGTGAGTTTACTTACCGCTGAATGAGACATGATACGACGTAGTTTCTACACAATGCTAGCGATGAGCTGAGGTCCGCTTCTAGAGCAACGGCGCTCGTGCTAGTAGACTGTCTGAAATGATAACAGTGCAGCCGTGGCCGACAGGTTGCAGATGCTAAACGAGGCGATCTACTCGAGCATGCAAAGAAAACAGACCCTCATGTGTGCGCTCAGTTATCATCCTAAGCGTCAGTGTGTTCATGTCTGATTCATTGTGTGTTGAACATCTCATGTGTTTTCACTGTTTGTGTCGTGTTGCATCACTCTGCAGTGTTCGTCTATGTAACCTGGCATGTTTACTTTCAGATCATTCACCTCCTGTGAAAAAAGCATGTAAGTGCTCCTCCAGTGTGTAACCCTGATACTAACCCGCAGAGCTACATCCTGCTTATTAACCCCCCCACCTTCAACCCCTGACCCACCCTGGACATGGTCTGCTCTTACCTGGGATCACTGCTGGCCTTTGGGGTTCGTGCTTTGTGCCGCTCAGTTTGATGGAAAAGTTTCTCTTGTGGTGGAGGGTGGATGGGTTTGCATGCCCGTATTCAGACGTGTGTTTGGACGAGATTATGGAGCTATTCTGAGGCAGCACAGAGCGTCTTTATGACCGGCTGTATGAGGGTTTGATAAAGACGCGAGGTAATTCCCCGAGCTCTTAAGGCTGTTATTGATACTCCCACACGGAGGAATTCTCAGGGAAGAGTGAAGAGGGAGAAGAAAGAGAGAGAAGGACAGGAGGCTCTCAGGACTGCGTGCCTGCTCTGTTGTTTGGCGGGCGGATGATAGCATCACGTCGGCAGCAGCGTGACAGCAGGAAAAGGCCGCTACACTCGCTAATGGGGAGAGGAATGTTGTAAAAAGGTGTTGTCGTTCAAGCATGGAGCAGATGCTTCACTTCATTCACTCCTGACTTAATGAAGATTTAAGATGCATAACGGCACATTCAGATTAATGACGCGCCGTGAGGAACAATCGGAGCAGCGCTGACAACAGATCTGTCTTTAAACCTGACGCTCTTACTGAAGTATTTACACAATCTCTCCAGGACGTTTAGATTCAAAGACTCATGCATTGTTTAGCTTCTCACAACGTCTTCGCCACCCTCTGTTTGTCAATGCACGTTGTCTAAGAGGGGGAGGCGTTATCAGCACTGTGTGCTGTTACACTCAGAGACCTTCGGTGGGCGCCAAAAAGCCGTTTGCTCAGCCAATAGCCGGTCTGATGAATTGCAGGCGTACACGAAATGTCACTCTGGTGCAGGAAATTCTGGAACTGCAGCGTGCGAGCTGTCTTTCTATTTGCTTGAAAGGTCCAAATATATCAAATTTTATTCGAGTTTTTACACTAGAATATCTAAATTAGAGAGGTCCTTGACGTGTCTTGTTATGTCAGCAGCCAAGACAGAGCCGCCATGTTGATCGTTGCCGTGGAAACACCAGATGTTACGCCGTTGCATAAGGAAGCGTGAGCTGCTACTGAAAGCTGCCGCACTGTTGCTGTATGTGCTGCTGTGATAAAAACGTAGATTAAACTCGGATACATTAGCTCGTCTGTAAACATATTCTCTTCCTCAGGTCGGTTTCGCCCGGTCTACATGACTACGGTCAACTCTGAGTTTGTTTTCATCGGGGGTAGGTGGGAGTAGCAGAGAGAATCACTCCCATGATTCCCCGACAGCCTCGACGTCATGTTTTGTTATTGTTTTGGTTGAGAGCCCCCTGGTGGTTTAAGTGACTTTTTCACTCTTCAGACGATAGATGGACTTTATTGGAGGGTTTGTCCTTGTTGCTTACAGTGGAGGTCAATGTGTGCAACGTGCATTGCAACTTAGAAAACAGAGAGATGTGACGTTGGGCATTTAAGGTCACAAAACATCCCAGAAGAAACGAGTGAACTCCTGCAGGACCTGACTGAACTCTGACTACATGTTAGTCTGCGGAGCGTTTTTGGAGCTGAATCTGTTTTTTGTATTTGAATCTTTTTCTCACAACAATACAAGTTAAATCCAGAACTTTGATGTCGCAGTGAACTAGGCCTGTTGGTGAATTTGTCTTGTTTGGAGAGTTGACCTTTGACCCACTCTCCGGCTTGACTTTGCTGTTCTTGGGTAACTGGTCGTTTCTGACGGCTTTGACATCAGCTCTGAATCCTGAACGCAGCTGCTGCACCTGAATGAGTCACCGACAGACCTCACCACGACGAGCTGTAATCAACAAGATGAGAGTTTCATGAGATGCACCAGAGAATATTTCTGCTGCTTCTCACAATCAAAATGATCATTTCAGTGGGGACGTTTTTGGTGTAGACGGCGAGTTTTGGCGTCATTCGTCTCCCAGTTTGTCTCCCTTTGTGAAGGCGTTGTGAGGAAGCTGTTTTGTTGGCGATGTCAGCATGTGTTGCTCTGAAACAGATGGTTGTTTGTCCACACGGTCATATTAACAAGGTGTTGCATCTTGGAATCAGTTTTAAGAAACAGGCTTGATTTTAAAATAATGAGAAAGTTTGTCTTGCTTCCATTTTTCAGCTCTTGAGACTTCCAAGAAATTGGAATAACAAACGTTCCTTTCAACAAACGGCAACTAAACTCTTCGACAACCTGAGCTGCTTTGAAACAAGTGATTTCCTCTGCACACATTCTTTGATTTTAAACTGGATCCAAGATAAAAAAGGACTTAATAAGATGAACATTTATGCAGAGCACTCCTCCTTCAAGCTGCAGTCCGAGTCTCTTTATCCCGTAGAGAAGCTTCCTCAATCTGTGTAGTTTCATATTTTACGCTCCATTCTGTAGTGAGATGTAAATTATGAATGTTCTTATGTTTTCATCTGAGTGTTCAAACTCTTCTGTAAACATCTGCCACGCTTCACGTCTCCCTGATTTCTCCGCTCAGTCGTCAGCGGGGCTGCCGTCTCTGCTGACCCTCCTCTAACAGCAGGACTCTGAAACGTGCAGACCAGGGAGTGGCTTCATTAGCATTCACACCTGATCTGAGAACAGCCGAGCAGGACCTAAGGTTTACATGCAGAGAGCTCATGTGGACCCACTGAACTCATGTTTCAAAGGGAAACTTCAGCCTGGGATTGATGTTTTTCCATTAGCCATATTCCTTTGAATCTGCCTGTGTAAAAAAAAACAACATAATTTAGACATTTACACCTCTGACGAGCTTTCAGGTCGAATCTGGGCTGCACTGCTGCTCTTAGTTAACTCTGCTTCACGTTGGAGGTTCAAAGTGATCACGTTCTGGTGCTCATAGGTCACAGTTACACGGATTATGCAAATGTTTATGAAGATGCAGATGCAGAACATTAGCTTAGCTTAGCACAAAGACTAAACGCAGCGGGAATTAGATATGTAGGCTCCGTCCAAAGTTCCAAAGAGTAACATCCAGCACTTCTTAAGCTTTTTTTAATGTAACAAGTCCTGCTAAGCTATGCTAACTGGCTTCTGAAACGAACGCTAAGATAGAGACACGTAGATGCCTCTTCCGGGCCTGTGAGATACATCAGTGTGGTCGCCATTTTTTGGAAGGGTAGCCACGCCTCCTAATGAATGTAAGGCTATGACAGCTGGAGGTCTATCCACAATTCAAATGTTCTCAACTCGCTGAGTCCATTTTCAAGCGGATTGTTTGTAGTACATGCAAGTAGAACAAATAGACAGGCTAGTTACAACAGTACCATCAATTTAAAATAAGACAGAGATTCAGAAAAGTCCATTATATCAAAGTGGAATTCTTTGACAGAGAGTACGACTGTCTGACATCCCTGAGCAGCAGCAGGGAAATCCTCGATACTTAAGCACTTAAAGCGGGCAGTTGTTTGACGATGTTTCAGGTGTAGGTACTCTGATGAATTTTAGTACACAGGTTGATGAACAGGAACAAGGCTGATGTGAAGATAATCTGGATTATTTCCTCATTAACCTTCCCCAGTCTGCATGTAAACATGGTCCCTGACTCCTCATTGGTTGCTTTTGAATTTCCCTCGAGATCACTTAAGTATCTATCTGTCCATCATCTCTGGAAGATTCCTAACTTTTTCCCATCCAACCAACAGCCCAGCAGAACCCGGCCCCGCCCATCCCGGCCCGGCAGTACGAGGTGGCGATGAACCGGCAGCAGCGCTACTTCCGCATCCCGTTCATCCGGCCGGGCGACCAGTACAAAGACCCGCAAAACAAAAAGAAGGGCTGGTGGTACGCTCACTTCGATGGGCCCTGGATCGCCCGGCAGATGGAGCTGCACCCAGATAAACAACCCATCCTGCTGGTGGCAGGTCAGTACTGCAGGGGAGGGGAGACGGGAGGGTAAAACGGGGAGGTGGTGGAGGAGGGGGGTATAAGTGGGGAAGGAGAGAGGTTGTGGGGGAAACATGGAGGACTGATTAATAAGTAGATGGAAATATCAACAAAGGAAACAGAACTGGAAACATGAAGAGAGGGAGAAAAGGTAAAAAAGATGAATAGATGGAGAGTTTAGGCTGCAGGGGAGGCAGGAGAGGGAAGATAAGACACGGAGGGGCGGATTAGGGGATGTAGGGAAACTGTAAGGAGGCAGCAGTTTACTGTCAGGCTGGAGGTAAGACGGGATGAACTGCAGAGGGACGGAAGGAAAGGAATTCATGTTTCCACCTTTATCAAGTTCTCCGTTCTCAGTCTGCACATGCTCAGTTCATATGAATCACTGCTAACTGACTCACTCAACAGTGAGTGTTTATTTTTGATAGGGACAGATACAATAAACATAAACAAACTGGAAACAGCCATCCAATGAGAGAATCGTTGTGTTTATAATGGATGTTAATTTCCACACTTGTCACTAGAGGCTTTATTTATTGATGTATTTAAAATAGGAACAGTGCACATTAACGAACATAACTGGAATGGATGACCTCAATTATCATTGAGGCCTGAGGGGCAATTTGGTTTGCAACAGAAAACCAAACGCTGAATACAAATCATAAAAACAGTACAAAGACATATTTACAAAAAAACATAATTATAAAACATAATTTCCACCAGGATATCCCTCAGATAGCAGCCACAATCTACACATCTGTCAGACCACCACAGCAGCTACAACATCTTCGAGTACTCGGCTATATGGAGTCCCCCCTACATACGATTATGAGGCACTGATGTAAATTGCACATTTGCCCTGGAGCCTGTAGCTTCAAAGTGCTGGTGTGATTGATTGCACATCACACTAACGAGTCTACATATATGGACGTGTGCATGCACAAACAGAGGTTAGCTACATAGATGGGTTTATGTATGTAGACGTGTGTGAATAAAACCCCGCCTGCAACCCCGCACACATCCTAAGCACTACTCCCTTCACACAACAACATGAATGCACTCATGGAGACAGTCATGGAAGAATATTCACACACACGTAAACGCATAAAGACCTTTCTCCATCCTCTTTCTCCCGCTCAGACCGCCGATCAATGCTTCCCTTTCTCCCCGCCTCCTCTGTGTCTGCTCGCAGCCTTTCTGTTTTAGTTCAGCACCAGACTCGTGCGCATGTCTGATTGTTTGTAGTTATGTCACAGCTGAATGTGTGTCTTATTGTATCTTTCTTTGCTGTGCTAGACGATGTAAAAAACAAGCATACAGGACATAGTGTGGGTGGACAGTAAGACAGTTGCATAATACCGAACAGTAAACTAGAGACTGGAATAGACAATAAACAAAGGCGTAAGGAAAGAGTGATTTATAAAAAATCTAAAGACGAAGAAGAACAAGACGGAGAAAGGAAGAGAGCAAGACAAGAGAAGGGGAGTGAGGAAAGGACGAACAGTTGAAGGACAGAGAGAGAGAGAGAGCGGAGGACTGAAGCCAGGATCGATACTCTGACACTGATTCACACAAAAGAAATCAAAAGTGACACTTTTATCATCCGGCTGTAACAAAACGTCGGAGCTTTGACTTTGTGACAGCTCAGCAGCTTCCTCATCATCATCTGTGATCATAACGCAGCGTCAGGTCCAACCCCGTAAGGAAGCAGAGCATTTTAGATTTCACAGCGTCCTGAGCTGGACGCCCAACATGAATCATCGAGCCGAGATGTTTCCCTCGAGCGTTCTCTCTCATCAGAACATGACAAAGATAAATGTGCAGCACAGATATAATGACGTGGAATGCAGACAAAGAGAAACCAGGACATAAAGTTTGTAAAGAGGATTATTTCATCGTGTGTTCCTCCAACAACCCCCCGCTACAGAAGAACTCCAGTGATGTGAAACTGAAAGCACCACAGTTTCCCCCTTGTGTCACGAGTGGGTTTCACGTTTTGTGTTTATTGTTTTATAAGTGAAAAGAGAGGGAGCATAAAAAGCTCCGTTAGCCTTGAAGCCTCTGAGTGGGCGGGACGATGTGTGTTTGATTGACAGCTCAGACAGAAGGAGTTTACTCTGGTGAAATCATTTTTTTCTCGGAGGGGACGATAAAAATGTAGCGTCATTTATAAGTGGAATAAAACATGCATTATAATTTGAGTTTGACTTTTGATGAAGTCGTAGAGCAGCTGTCATGGATGCTGTCTCTGAAGAAGAGGTTTGATGAAGAGGGTTGGATACTTACTTAGCCTTAATCGTCTTATTCCGGCCAACTCAACACTTTTGATCTCTTCTCTGTTGTTCAAGTCTCCCTGTAAAACGATGCTCATGTCCATGTGTGCAGCATCACAGTCCTCATCACACTCTGAAGGTCAGCTGAAGCTCGCTACACTCTTAAAGGATTTAAAAACATTAGGCCCTTTGTCCACCTAGCGTTTTTCTTTTTCTGAGCGGCAGCATCTTTTTCAATTGTTTTCAATGAGCAGAGAGAGTTAGCAGCAGCAGGCGGCCACCTGCACCTGGAGAAAAATCGTAGTGCCCAGCTTCCTTTTTCAGATCAGTTTGCCTTTTTTGTGCGGCTTGTCTACTGGAGTAAAAACGATCTCAAATACTGACAACAGAGTGTTGTCATAGGACAGACGTGTAGATGTCGCCCTTGAGCTCCAGCATTTAACCAAAACAAACTGCTGTTTGGCCACACCTCCTCCATACTGAAGCCTCCACTCTCCTCCAGAGACACACCTCCAACCTCCCTCATCTCGCTTTCGCACAAAGGATCAATTAGAACGCACAATAATTAAGCACCAATGAGCTACAATCACATGTGTCCTACATTGTTGTGTTAGCATGCTAATGTTAGCGCTCTTTAGTTAGCTCGTAGCTTCACATTGCATGTAAATTGACACAGAATGAGCGTGATCTAAAAACTCTTATGTGACATCCAAATAATCAGTGAGGATGTTCTTCTTCTTCTCTCTAGTCCTTGACTAAAACAGCTTTTATACACAAGGGGGAGGAGCCGGCCGTCCCGTCCATGTAAACACGGCTCTGACAACAACACAGCCAGCGGGACTCGAGCTTCTCCCTCATTGTAGACAGTCAGGACTCAGAGACACATTTACACAGGAGAGACTGGATTTCTGATATATTTGTCAAATTTCACAGATTCTCCCTTTAAATATCAACGAGCTCAGGTGACCCTCGCCTGTGTTTAGTCGTAAACGGTGTTTGCGGCTCAACCAGCTGTAAAACTACAGATTTTACCGAGTAAGAGTCAAAAAGTTGACATAAAAAGATTTTAAAAAGCTGTTTTTTGTTTACCCATCTGCCTCAGCATATGTGTGCGTGTTGATTTAACACCTCCCGACTCCTACACGACTCTTTAGAACTTTGTGTGAGTTCGAGGATTAAGGTCGCTCGTGGGTCGGGGGATGTTTGTGAGTTTATGAAAACGTTGTGGCTGCACTTAGTGTGATTCAAGAAACTGTGGTCGTCAATCAGAAGGAGTCCATATTGTGTTGAAACAGTTTGTGTTTTACAGCAGAGATCACAGACGGCAGGTGTGTGTGTGCGTGTGTGTAACTCCCTCATATAACTCTGTGCTAACACACTGCTGGAGCTTGTTATTGCCTCCACAGCTGCAGATGGAGCGTGTTGTACTGACTGAATGTAAATCACCGTCTTTGAATGTGTTCAGAACATTTAGTATGTCGTCTCTTCAACTCTGCTGTTCATCTTACTGCACTTTATATTCAGGATGAAGAACAAAATAAACTCTCTTATATGTAACTCTGACACCTAGTGTTTAAAATGGGTACTGTCTCCCCCCCGCCCCCTCCTCTCTAGAGTGGATGCTCACGCAGGTCACCATGTGGTGGACTCTGAAGCTTCAGTGTTTATCCAGCTCTGCATCGGTCTGTAAACCTTTCTGCGTTCTAACCTCTCTCCATTTTTCAAAAGCATCTCCAATATTGATCCTAGTTTGAGCACGTTTCTGCTCGTGGAGCTTATTAGAAACGTGCAGAGGCTTTTTAGGTCGGGTACAATCACTTCTATCTGAACCAGTTCTCTTGCCCGCTTCCATCGCTGCAACACCTGTTGGTTTGACCTGATAACTGCTCTCATATCTGGCAAACCGAGGGGCGTCCAAAACGGCCGTGTGGGGGTGCCTTAAAACCGCCTACCTTCTCTGGTCCAAACAAATCCAGAGCATTCAGGACCAGAATCTAAAGTTAGAAGGAGGACATACTGGCTGCTGCATTGTTGTCAGAGAAGCCAGCACTTCAACATAGCATGTTTCCTTAATGTCTGATCATAGAGTAAGCTCACTTTATCATTTCACTCTCTACACATCTCACTGATTGAGCCTTTAGCAAAAACTGACCAACTTGAGCCCCAAAAAGCTCAGAATAATCATGGCTTGCAGTGGTTTGCGAACAGGAAGTAGCTCTGAAGGAATAGTTTAAAAACGGCACTTTTAATCGTGTTATTCCCTCCTGTGTTCTGAATATCATTTTAAATTCCACTTATTGGTCCAGCTTTATCTGTCAATCATCTGACTCTTCATTACAGTCTCCGTGCTCCTCTGGTAAATGATTAAATCTGCTTTCAAAGCTCACACCTGGATCATGTTTTGGTCTCACAGGAAAGGACGACATGGAGATGTGCGAGCTGAGTCTGGAGGAGACAGGCCTGTCGAGAAAACGTGGAGCCGAGATCCTCCCCCGGCAGTACGAGGAGATCTGGGAGCGCTGCGGAGGGATCCAGTACCTCCGCAGCGCCATCGAGAGCCGACAGGCGCGGCCCACCTACGCCACGGCCATGCTGCAGAGCATGTTCAAGTGATGGGAGGGGGGCGTGACTCCGCACCGCAAACAAAGGGACAAACGCACCAGCTACCTAACACAGATGGCGTGTGAGCGTACTGCACCAGGTTCTGACTGGCCTTCAGCGATCTCTCTCCCTTTTGTTTCTTTTGATTCGGTTCTTTCTGGCTTTTGTTTCGGGGGGGTGGGGGGTGAGGTTTTGGAGGTGTTTTGCGTTGAACCCTATGCAGAAAAAATTATCACATGGGGTTGTTCTCCCTCTCTGTCTTTTCTGCGAGTCTAACTACGAGGCCTTAACACTTCTTCAACAGGGTTTAGAAGCCACAGGTAGGAGTTTAGTTTCTGATTTTTTTGTTTTTGTTCAAAGCTGCCTCCCCAAAAACACTAAAACTTAATTCCTTTGTAATTGTGCATTCCTGATTATGACTCTGAAGTCTCACGGTTGTGTCGCTTCCGTGGTAACAGCTAGCTGGTGACCCCCCCTCTCCGACGTTCAACCTGCTGTTTACACCGTCTCTATGTTCAGGAAGCTCGCACACGGAGGCGTCACGGCGAGGCCGGGCTGCACACGTGATTCCACTCAGAATTAAGACGAATATTCTCGAATACTTCCTTTTTGTTTGTTTTTTTTCTTTTGTCTTTCCAAGCGAATGTAACTGGAGACCTCGTCGATTGGTCCATGTAGTGATTCCTCTTTTCTCCTCATCATGTGTGATTTAACGTGTAACGCTAATTAACGACAAAGGTCCAGAAACGTTTGAGAGCAAACTTTGAACCTTGGTTTGGGTTTCTTTTGTGGCCAGAGCAGGAAATTCAGCTCCATGATTATTGTTTTTTTTTGTCTGTGTTTATCAAGCGGAAGCAGAAAAATGTGAAATAATTATGCAACTCCTCGTGAGCTTTTGGAGAACAGATCAGCGCTGCAAAAATCATCCCGCCTTCGGTCTTCAAAATCTCTCTTTCATCACGAGGAAACACGATCCGCCGATGCAGTGACTCCACAGACACTTCCACGTGTTTTCATTGATCATCCTAAAATCTTAAAAGTTCAAATCATGCCGGTGTAGGTATCAGATGTGCTCCGGTGGTCAGATCTGATCGTGGTTCTTCACCTGCGTTTGAATGACGATGTAGCACGTTGTGATTGGCTGTACATCAGAGAGTCGGAGGGAGAGATCCACGTCTCCTCATGAAAGAGGAAGAACTCAAACACTCGGCATCCTACCTGACTTAAATGTTGTACGGCTGATGAGAGTCTCCGTCTGAACATATTTACATGCCAATGTTCAGTGTTTGTAATGGCGTCCCCCACAGGTAAGAGACGGTAAGCCTCGTGTGACATGTTTCACCCCTTTACACGATGTGCTCTAACTCTTCTCGTGTCCAAAACACACAACAGTTGGACTGCTCTTGTATTTCGTGGTTAAAATCCTCTATAGATTCAAAGCATTCATCCACATTCTCTGTCCGTAGACCGGCAGAAACTGCATCTGTAAACTCTCCGACAAACAGCCAATCACAATGTGCTACATCATCATACAAAGAAGGTGAAGGACCCCGAGCATCTGGCACCCACACCAGATTGGACTTGTTTCCTTCCCTGTGAGAAGGTCGTCGTTAACCGTACGAAACACTGGTACTCTCCCTTAAACTGGAACATTCATACAACACAGCAGGCTCAGTTTGTTGCAGCGATGTGAAAGTTTATTTTTCAAACACTTTCTGCTCGTGGCTCGGGCTCGTGAGTTTGTCCGGAGAAGCAATAAATCGACGCTAAGAGAAAAACCGGACACAAAGACAATCTGCTCAACCTGCTTTGTTCACCTGATGCCAAGTCTGTTCCTCACCTCTCTCTCTTTGAATCTTCTCTGCACAATGAAATGTGACTTGGATTATCTGAAAGCATGAAGAGTTGTCTGTTTGTGAAGTCGTGGATCCTTTTACAGGCGGTGTTAACATGCAGAAAAGACGGCTCGTAATCAGCTCAAGATTCACTCAGTCTGATCGGACAGCAAAGACAGAAAGTTAGATTCAGTGTTTCAAAGTTAACGTATGAATCCTCCGTAGGAAGAAGAACGAAATGCTTTTGAATCGTCTTAAATATAGAAGCTGTTCCCTTCTTTAGATCAAACATTGATAATGAAACTCGACTGTTTCTACTTTATAACTCACCGTAAAAAATACGTTCCCCCCAAATTTAGCAACTTTATAATCGACGTTTTCATGATTTCAGAGAAGTTTTAAAACCGAGGCTTGATCCAAAGGCAACTGGACTTCATTGAAGATCGTTCCAGTTGTACAAAAACAAGACATCATAGCAGTTTGTACCCTTCCCAACTTTTGACTGGAAACGCCAATAAATGCGTACAGTACCGAACCGGACCGCTTGGTGGAAACGGTTTTAAAAGTGCCAAAGATAGTTGAAAAAAACGAACAAGTTCTTAATTAACTGCAGTCGACTTCTGCTGCAGATTCTGCTGCCAAGACATTTTGTACATTAGAGAGCAAACAGCTGAGATAAGTGACTTAAAATGTTGACTTAAAAAGCCATAAAATGATTAACACTGTCTCTATTTTTTAACCTTTAAGGTCGACTGTTATTCCAGCATCATCAGACTGTTTCACAGATCCAAACTAGTGATGAAGCTCTCGTTTTTAAAGTCCACGGGACGTCGTTAAATTGTTAATTTGTCGAGCATCAAAACAAATGATGAAGCCGTCGACTACGAGGTCAGAAGTCTAAATCAAACTTAATATACTTCATACATTATGTGCATTATTTTGGACTTCTTGTTCATCAAGCGTGCCACGATTTAGAAGCCAGCACTTAATTTAGCTCGTTCAATTCACGTATGAAATGCCTCAACAGCACTTAGACCCGCCCCCCTGTTGTGTAAACAGTCAACCTTAATCTGTCCTCCATCTGACCAAAACGTTTGCTGATAACATAACAAACATTCAAACTCAATTCTAACTCAACGTTTTCTTTCTGGTTTTGTCTCTTTCATACTAAAGTAGATTCGACCCATGACGTCAAATACATGAATTAAAGAGACACTGGACCACTGCACTTTCCCCCTGATATGCTGAGCTTTAAATCTGATCATCTAGTTTCCCAAAAATCACCAATAACCCCCCAACAAAGAATCAGAGATAACGTTTGAAACATGAACACCAGCACACGTCTCCATTTGGAGCCATGCCGGTGAGATGAGGAGTTTTCCTGTCTGTTAATGCCGTCTGTAGAGGGGACACTTTCAGAGCTCTGTACCCGAGTCGGTCTGCTGTTGTTGGTTGAACACCTGAGTGACGAGCTGGAAACACTTCCTCATCCTGCATCCGCTGACATCTGTTTCTCTCCACACATTACAATCATTCCTCGGGAAGCACTGCCTTTTGTCCTCTCTGTCGTTTTTTCTAACGCTGATCTCTCTAACAGATGAATAAATGCATTCCATGTTTCACTCGACTCTGCGCTCCTTCTTTGACCGAAAGTTGTTCTGTTCTGCTGATCCCCGTTTTTAAACTCACATATGGTGTTATATTGCTGGACGCCCAGACTGAATGTGGACAAAGTTTCAGATCGTGAGGTAAACATATGTTGGAGTAATCCCAGGTTGAGTCTGCAGAGGGTGCTAAATGGCTTGCCCTGCAAATAGGGGGCAGTAGCTCAGTCCGTAGGGACTTGGGTTGGGAACCGGAGGGTCGCCGGTTCAAGTCCCGATGCGGACCAAAATATGGAAGTTGGTCTGGTAGCTGGAGAGGTGCCAGACCACTTCTCGAGCACTGCCGAGGTGCCCTTGAGCAAGGCACCGAACCCCCACCAGCTCAGGGGGCGCCTCCCAAGGGGCTGCCACCGCACTCTGACATCTCTCCATTAATGCATGTCCACAGGTCTCGTTGTGCATGTGTGTGATTCAGGCCTGTGTGTGTGAGAAGCATGTCTAAAAATAACAGAGTGCGAACCACAATTTCCCCGTAGGGGATTAATAAAGTATATAAAAAAAAAAAAAAAAAAAAAAAAAAATCACGCCATAGTTCCCCGATAAGAAACCAAGATTTCACGAG
>CM036543.1:30476416-30515173 GCA_020745685.1 Tautogolabrus adspersus
TTGTGTGAGAGAGTATTTATGAATAAATAAGAGCACATATAAATGTCCTGCACACACACACGTGTTTTCATTGTGCATTATTCTCCATTCAACAGTCTGATGGCGGCTAAGAGAAAGAGCTTCCTGTAGCGTTCAGTCCTGCACCTCGGGGTGCTCACCCTCTGACTGAACGTGCTCTGTTGAATCTCGTCCAGGGTGGGGAGTGGGTGTGAAGGATTTCTCTGAATGGACTTCAGTTAACTTAAATGTTTATGTATTTTTTTGCAAACTCGGCACGTTTGGCAGACCTTGCATACCATACCAGTTTTTTTTGTGTGCAGTTTTGTCGTTGTTGAAAGACTTTTAAAAGGTAAAAAAAAATTCTAAACCATCGGAGCCAAACTGGACTGGAACCAGAACCTGATGAGTGAAGAGATGACGCTGAAGTCCCTCAGTGTTGGTGACAGCCAGGACCACTGGTCGTTATGTTGTCGTTTTTGTTGTCGGACTTTTCTCGTGAAAGAGAAGTCCCAAGAACACCATGGCGAAGTGTCTTCATATGTGTCACAGATGTCGGCGATGCAGGGATGAAATGGTTAAATTCGTTGGTCAGAGATTTATGGTTGCTTGGATGGAACTCAACAATTTATAGACTGATTATGAGACGATTCACACCAAACCCGGTTGGTTATAGTTTTGCTTGCTCCTGGTTACACGCTTTCTGTCCTATCCGCCTTAACTTACATGCAGAGCTTTGATTTGATTTGATTCCCGCCCGGGTGTTTGTGTAACTACCTGATATCTGCGTTAGCCGTGATAAGTGGCTAACGCAGTTTGTGAAGCGGTCAGGACCAAAGGGGACTAAAAAACTAACCTGCTTAGTGAAGGGATTACCCCAAAGACTTTCAAAGCCTCAGTGTTGGCGGCAGCCGTTGATGGAGTCATTGTGTTTTTAGATTCAGCCTTTTTTGTGAATGAGAAATCTCAGGGACGCTTTAAGGGCGTGTTTTGGTATCAAATTTGAGCACAAACGTCCAGTTGGATTAAAGGATAGACTGATAACATTTTGTTGACAAAGATGAAGAAAAAAGTTTATGTGCAAATTCGTACACGTTTCAAATTTCCTACAAACACAGTTTGTAAATGTTTTGCCCTGCACCTTGCCCTCCATGTGTTCCTTAGACTCCTAGTAATTTTTTTTGGTCTTTCAGTTACTCACCGTCTTACCTGCCAAGCTTTGATTTGATTGGATCGTCGCCCAGGTGTTTGTGTAACAGCCTGATTTCTCCGTGAGCCTTCAATAAGCCCAGTTTGAGTTCACATGTGTTTAAATACGTTAAGCTGGTGAACGTGTGTTCTTGGGTGCGACGCTCTATTCACAGATTGTCTTTAATGCAGGATGCTGGCAGACTGGATGATCTTGTGTAACCAACACGAGCTTTAAAGGAAGATGTCTTAGTGATATTCCTGCAGACTGCTGACGTGTTTCTTTGTTACAAGTCGAAGAGAGGCGTGTTGGTACGAAGCGATCGAAAACAAACTGTCAAACAAAACAGAATGTGATTCATGAAGAGATTACCTTCAAGAGTTTTTACACGTCAGCGCTGTCCACAGCCAATGACGCATTTTCTCTAAATGAAGGAGATCATTGTTATCTCAGATTGGAGAGAATATGTTTAAATTAGCGTGAACGTCGTTCTAAATCCACTCTGATCCTGTATTTGATCATGCCTATAAACCCCTCTATTTCAGCCCTGCGCAGAACAGGCTGTTTCTGTGTCTGTAGCTTTAAATGTAAATGAGCTGTGTCTGACCACGCCCCTCTCTGGAAGGGCTTGGATGGCTCGGGCTTTCTCGCTCCATGTCCTATTGTTTACGGTGAGAAGGCAGACTCAGAGGGCAGAACAAACACCTAGCTGTGGGAGTGTCACCCACCTGGGGGAGGGGTTACTGCCCTTTGTGATGTCATGAAGGGAAAATCTCCAAACGGCCTGTTTGAGCACACATTTTCTGAAAAGTGGAGCAGGCAAAAGACGGAGAGGATGGACTTCTCTCATCATTGGGGGGTTTGTAGACAGATTAGAGACACATATTAGAGTTAGAGAAACATGGGGAAGTGGATTTTAAACAATATGTGAACTTTAATGTCCCTCCTGTACTCGCTTGTGGTTTGTAACCTGTCTTGATCAAAAGAAATGTTTTCAGGCGATGTGTTATCGCCTGAAATATTTTTCATTAGAACACCTTCCCTATGGGTGGATTACTGACCTTAAGGTACTTTCCTGTTCTTTACAAGAAGCTTATTAAGCCCATTGAGATAGATGAAACCCAGTGTTTCCAAACTTTGGAAAACTAACTTTGCAAAAATCTTTAAAAAGTGCAAGCAAACACAAACATCCCCAGTTCTAGTAATTAATGTAACAAGACTTCCAGCTCAGAGACTGATGTGTGACCTTGCACACACAGGATGGGCTCTCCACAGTCCGTCCTCTGCAGCAGCCAGAAGAGTTTACCTGCTGCAGGTAACGAGGATCTGTGCAGCGTCCGCCCAGCTGGTTCTGTTCCTGCTGTAAAGTTCAGTCCAGGCTGAGTGTGTGTTTGTGTGTGTGTGTGTCTGTCTGTCTGTCTGTCTGTGTGTGTGTGTGTGTGTGTGTGTGTGTGTGTGTGTGTGTGTGTGTGTGTGTGTGTGTGTGTGTGTGTTTGTGTGCGTGCGTGCGTGCGTGTGTGTTACAGCAGCAGATGGCTGCAGCAGAGCAGCGTGTCGTTCCAGAGATAATTACCGCTCTCGCCTGACTTGATGATTTGGTTGGCTCTACAGGTGAACAGCGTTACCTGAGCTTTCACATTTAACCCGTCTCTAATGTTGCTAATGCAGAAATGCTGTTATTTATACAAAACAAACACAAAAAAGGATTCAAAAGGGCAGAATTCATTCTGGTAATTTCATAGAAATGTGAGTTTTTTTACTGAACGTAAGAGCAGGTTATTCCTCTTCCATCCTCAACATTTATTTTTGAGACCAAAGTGAATGTTGAATATGCATCGATCCATCCATCCATCCATCCATCCATCCATTATCTTCCTCTTGTTCAAGGTCGGGTCGCGTGGCAGCAAGCGCAGTAAGTCCACCCAGACTTCCCTCTCCCAGCACCTTTTTCAGCTCCTCCTGGTGGATTCTGAGACGTTCCCAGGCTAGACGGGATATATAATCCCTTCAGCGAACTCTGGGTCTGCCCCGGGGTCTCCTCCTAGTTGGGCATGCCCGGAAAAACCTCCATCAGGAGGCATGCTAATCAGATGCCCGAACAACCTCAACTGGCTCCTTTCGATGAGAAGGTGTAGGGGCTCTACTCCAAGCTCCCCCTGAATGTCTGAGCTCCTCACCCTCTCTACGGCTGGGCCCAGACACCCTGCAAAGGAAACTCATTTTGGCCTCTTGTATTCGCGATGAGCGTTGAATATGTGACAGACATTTCTCTCAGCAGTGATTTGTTACAGCGTGATGCAACCAGGAGGTTATATCTGTGCAGGAATAACCTTGTAACCCGTGTTACCTCGATGCTGACTTTGTTTTGTTTTGTCTCGAAGGACTCGGACCTTCCTAACCTCCTCCCTGAGAGCCTGACGGAGCACATTGTGGATTTCAGCATCGATCTGGTGGACCCGGGTTACAGAGAGCTGCTGGACAACCCTGAAGACACAGAATCCCCTCAGTACATCGACCTGGTTCACCACCTGCAGGACCAGGTATGTTTTTTACTTGTATGCTTTGGTGTGGATTTAATTTGTACACAGTTTGAAACAATGACTTCTTTGAATCGCGATTAATCGTTAAATGTAATTAGTGAATCGCGCTAAATCGATTTTCTGTGCCCTTATTGTAGAGATAGGGCAATGTCAGGGCTAGAGAGAGAGTGGGTAATGACATGTGGGAAAGGAGCCACAGGTTGGATTTGAACCCGGGGCCTCCCGCTCGGACAACTACAGCCTCCGCACATGGGGTGCGCGCACTAACCACTACGTTGAAACACACGTCAGAACACTTTCATCTTACCTTTGCCCTGACTCACTTGAACAACTTGAACGTGCTTGTGCTCGTGCATGAACTGTACCGTGCCAAAGCACACCTCTTCCAAGCGTGCCAGGACCAATGAAGTGAACTGAGCTTAAGCATGGATCGGAGCAATCACTCTAGTCAAACAAACTGAAAATTGGGGCGAAGCATGCTTAGGCACGGTACGGATTGCCTAGTGTGAGTGCGCCCTAAGTCTCACTGTCTCCTCAATCAGCGTCTTCAGAGACCAGAGTACCCTGCCAACCTGTACAATTCATGACAGCTGTGTTAAAAGTCTTTCTCCCCTTTTTCTTTGTATCATCAGGATATTTTCTTCAGTCCTGTTTTTTGTCAGGTGCCTCAGGTCAACAGCTGCCGCAGTCTCTGTCCTGTGAGTAAAGAAGCTTACAGGTCGGTCGGGTCACTGCCTGTGACCACTGACTTCACTTTCATTTCCTCATTGAAGAGACTCTCAGAAAGGCGTCAGGAGCATTCTTAAGGTCGCTCACGTTTCTCAGCAGGATGTTCTCTAATGACGCCCGTAAAGACGATTACGTCATGAGAACTTCCAGGTGCTTAAATGTCCCAAAGATAGATATCTATGAGGGATTCCCATTCATGCAGTCCTCTTTTTATACCTGCACGCTGGAGTCCTGCCAGGCTATTAACAAGCTCCTGTTTGACGCCTCACGGTTAATTACATCAGGCTCCACAGAGGGAGGGTGATTATGAGGGGCGTCCTGACTGACGGTCCGGGTATTAAAAAGTGCTCTCTTCTTTTTTCAGATGCTGCCTGTTTTTGACAAACTTCTAGGATTTAAAGGCCTCCGTGTGCAGCGGATCAGGTGAGTCCTCAGCCTCACACTTATTAAAAAAGGGAAGTTTGACTGAGCAGAGAGAGCGAGCGACCCATCCACAAAAGCGTAATCTAATCTCCAGTGTGGCCACGGCGGCGGCAGCGAGACATTCCACTGAGGCTGGATAATTTCATTAAATTTCAAATGAGCGGATCGGTTGGCACAGGCAGACGTTTGAATAGATAAGAGGCTGCTGCATGCCGATGTTTGCTGCTACGACTAACGAGACAGAAGAGACGAGCGGAGATTTGTTTCTGTCGTCCTGCAGAATCATAATAATAAAAGTAATAATACCTTAGACTTTTATAGCGCTTTAAAGTACTCAAAGACGCTTAACAAAACAAAACAAAGAAGAAATAATGTCAGAGAAGGAGGATGAGGACAGAGTTTGTTAGTGGTCGTAGGTGATGTAGAAGAGGTGAGTCTTTAGGGATTTCTTGAAGGTGGAGAGTGAGGGGGAGTCTCTGATGATTTTTAGAAGTGACTTCCAGAGGGTGGGAGCGGCAGTGGAGAAGGTCCTGTCCCCTAAGGACCGATGGTTAGTCCTGCATGGGGGGCAGGAGGTTTGCGTCAGAAGGAGAAGGACGCAGTATGACAGCATGATTTATTAACAGATGTGAAAACCGCCAGTAACGAAGAACGTTTTGGGACAGGCAGAGATCCTTTTTCTTTATTCTTGCAGTGAACCTCTCGATGAATTTTCTTAACAATAAAGCGACCAATGACAAGGAAGAGGGACAGCTGAAGACAGACAGGAAATGTCAGGAGGAGAGAGTTGGGGGGACGACATGCTTCAAAGGGCCCAGGTCGGATTCAAACCCAGGGCTGCTGCGGTGAGGACTATAGCCTCTGTACATGGGGCGCTCGACATAACCACCAGGCCATCCAGCACCCCTCTGGGTTTCGTTTTTTAAAAAAGGAAAAATTATAGGATCTGTATTTATGGCGTCGACAACACAATGCGACATCGTGAGAACTACAGTAAACTTTATTTATAAGAGAGTAGTGAAATTCTTTTACGAAACAAATTCAAACCCAGTTTAAGGAAGAAAGACACACTGTCTTCATTTGTTGTCTTCCCTTTTTTAAAAACACACAACAGCTGTGACAGGTTTTCAGGTCACATCAACGGATCGACTGTCAGAACTGACAGCAAACCTGTGACAGATGCGAGATCACTGCCACGAGTCATTCTGCAGACCAGACACTGACGTGACGACAGATTTCACAGCTGTCAGTCTGACACACACATCAACATGTTCACATAGATATAGTTTCAAAACGATGACTGTGGGAGCTTTTCCTCCGACAGAGACATGCAGAGTTTACGTCTTTACAACCACAGGTCGGATTCAAAGTCTGCTTAACAACAACGTCTGTGTTTCAGGACAAATAAACCCTCATTTTTATTTGTACCAGATCGATTTACACCATGGAAGCAAAATTAAGAGTCCAAGGCACCCAATATTGGAATGTGTTTTTTTTAATTACCAAAGATTTAATTGAAGGTCTGACGTTTTCCTTAAAGGAGCGATATGTCACTCTGACACCTAGTGTTTAAAATGGGTACTGCAGTCCAAATTCTTAACATTGTAGAGAGCTGTCTCCCCCCCCTCCTCTCTAGAGTGGATGCTCACGCAGGTTGCCATGTGGTGGACACTGAAGCTTCAGTGTTTATCCAGCTCTGCATCGGTCTGTAAACCTTTCTGCGTTCTAACCTCTCTCCATTTTTCAAAAGCATCTCCAATATTGATCCTAGTTTGAGCACGTTTCTGCTCGTGGAGCTTATTAGAAACATGCAGAGGCTTTTTAGGTCGGGTACAATCACTTCTATCTGAACCAGTTCTCTTGCCCGCTTCCATCGCTGCAACACCTGTTGGTTTGACCTGATAACTGCTCTCATATCTGGCAAACCGAGGGGCGTCCAAAACGGCCGTGTGGGGGTGCCTTAAAACCGCCTACCTTCTCTGGTCCAAACAAATCCAGACCATTCAGGACCAGAATCTAAAGTTAGAAGGAGGACATACTGGCTGCTGCATTGTTGTCAGAGAAGCCAGCACTTCAACATAGCATGTTTCCTTAATGTCTGATCATAGAGTAAGGTCACTTTATCATTTCACTCTCTACACATCTCACTGATTGGACCTTTGAGCTTCACCAACTTCGGGACCTGTACTTATTGTGTAGCATTTTCACTTTGTGGTGTTTGTATTTTACCTAGTAAACATTTGACCGGTTCCTCTGCTGCTGAGATGATTCATCTTTATGATAAACTGCAGCGTTTCAGCAGCAGAGTCTCATAAATCACAGACTAAGTTAGATATAAAAACCAGTGCACCTGAGCCGACCTAGCTGTGAGTAAAACTAAAATAGAAATATGAATCATTGACTCTTAAACCTTGCAGTTATTTGACAACAATCTGATGTTGTGAATTTTATTTCATATTTGATTTATTTTATCATTTTGATGTTGACTTAAACGTTTCAGGTGGTTTGTTGTGATGTAGTTTGGGTTTTTAAAGGAAGAATGTGCGACATGTTCCACATAAATAAATCATAAATCCAGTCTCTCCTGTGTAAATGTGTCTCTGAGTCCTGACTGTCTACAATGAGTGAGAAGCTCGAGTCCCGCTGGCTGTGTTGTTGTCAGAGCCGTGTTTACATGGACGGGACGGCCGGCTCCTCCCCTTGTGTATAAAAGCTGTTTTAGTCAAGGACTAGAGAGAAGAAGAAGAACATACTCACTGATTATTTGAATGTCACGTAAGAGTTTTTAGATCACGCTCATTCTGTGTCAGTTTACATGCAATGTGAAGCTACGAGCTAACTAAAGAGCGCTAACATTAGCATGCTAACACAACAATGCCGACCACAGGCTGTTGCAGCTCGAGCCGAGAACAATTTTGTCGTCGAACACGAGGGGAGGGAGGTTGGAGGTGTATCGCTGGAGGAGAGCGGAGGCTTCAGTATGGAGGAGGCGTGGCCAAACAGAAGTTTGTTTTGGTTTCTTGCTGGAGCTCAAGGGCGACATCTACTGGATCAAAAAGTCGCACATTCTTCCTTTAAGCTTTTGTACTTTGTCTTGTGTTTTGTGTGTGACTCAGATTTGAACATCTTGTTGCATATGAATGTTCTCACTTGGATAAGATGGTGACTCAGCTTCATGAAATCAGCTCCACACAGTCAACATAAAGCCAATTTATGGAGCGTTTGACAGCTCAACTCATTTGTTTTCAGATCTGCCTCGATATTTATGACTCCAAATCGATCTTTCTGCCGCTTCAGTCCAACAAAATGTTCATGGTTTGGTGCGAAAGTGGAAGTGACACCTCTTGTTGCTCTTCCTCACCCTGTTGGAAGTCTGCTTTCTGTTACAGTTTTCATTTCCAGCTCTTACATCTTCTTTTCTCTCCCCAACACCAGCGAGACCCCGGACACTGACGGGTAAGTGACACACACAGATTAAACATTTCCTGTAGTCTCCACCCCCCCATGTGATCGTGCAGGCTCCTGCCAGTGTGCAGCTCAACAGTTATTTGGCCCTGAGTCAGGTGAAGAAAGGAAAAGGGAGGGTTATTTTACTCCACACTGCCCAGACGGGTCTAACAAAGCAGAAATGACCTGCAGCAAACACTCGACTGCTGAGAACCAGAGGATGTTCTTCCACTCGTTAAAGTTTACGTGAGGCGTGTCGTGCCGATTGTTTCTCCAAAGTTTGTCACAGCGCTCGCTCTTCCCCCTCGTTATCAGAGGAGGCAGGTGAGCAATGAGACAGGAAGACGTGTGGATACAGTAATTGTCGAGCTGCTCCCCCCCCCTCTGGTTAATTTGCGTTCCCCTGCGGTGTCTGGCGCTGTCACGGCCAATAACACGGAGACGAGGACTCAGCGGGAGCTCGTCTTCTAATCTCATGAAGGATTCACAACTCCCCCCTGCTTTTTGTCTGCCAGGCTCACGAGATGAGGAAAAACCGCCTCAGAGTCACATAATGTGTCTGATTCTGGGATTATTTATCTAAACCAACATGTCTCTACTGGCTTCATACTTTTACCCAGAAGTCATCCGCACTCTCACCCAAAGGAACGTCTACTTTTCAATGCAGGATGTGCCTTTTCTATTTCTCTTGAGTGAATTAATTTGACTGAAGTCTGAACTGCTTCACGGCCGTTTGTCAGTCAGGAATACATTTAAAAAATAGGTTAAAACACGAATGATTTGAAGCTTGTTTGCTGTGACGTGTTTGTCTTCTCTCTTTGTTTTGTTCACCTAAGGCCTGGCACACACTAAAAGATTTTTAAAATCTTAAACGATTTTTAAAACGCGAGAGAGCCGACACATGACGACAAATCCTGACAGATGAACAGTTCAGTTCTTGTAGTGTGTGGAGAGCAACGAGGCGAGCAACTCAACACACCACACACTAACTGATTCATTCACCAACAAGCAGAGTCTCCACCCTCAAAACCTCATCTCGCCAATCAAAGGCGACTTAAGAGTAAACAAACCTGACGGTCAAGCTAAATGTGGCTAGCTGTTAGCTGGTACATCCAAAACATTTTGGTCCAGCTCCTTTCCTCGTCAGTTGGATTGTGGTTTGTTTTACAGGACACGTTGTAGAAACACTCGTGTTGTAGTCAAAACACTAGACAGTTTCATTCAAGCACGGAGATCGTAGTGGTCGTGTGCATACTGTGCACGCCACCGCTACGATCTCCGTGCTCTAATGAACTGTTGCATTCTGTTTCCTGTTCTCCAGTATGTTCTTCTCCACTCTTTAGTTCAGATTGTGATTCTGTTGAACTACACGTAGCATTGATAGAAAGATAGATATTCTCATTATAGCAGCGTAGAGGACTCTGTTGCTTCGTTCAACACTTCCACGTCGCTCTTCTTACCTCAGGACCCCCCGCCCCCCCTCCTGTCTGACAGGGATAGTCTCCCGCTGTGAGGAGCATATGTGAACAGGCAGGTCAGGAGAATATCCGGAGCAGTCCTCCTGAAATGATCTAGATATTTTCACGAGTGCAGAAAAGAAGTCGGTGCTGGAGGTTTGGAAACCAGCCAAAGAGAGCTGCTCTGAGTCTGTACATCAGATAAAGACATCTTTGAAGCCAAAGTGTGCACATTAAACGACTAAATGTAGAGACTAACGCTGTTTTTGTTTGTGTTCAGGCGTGTGGTTGATCTGCTTCAGATAAATAGTTAAAAGCACATTCCTCTCTTTGAAAAGTTAAAAGACTTTCATTACATGTGAGCTGCACCCACATGCCTCCGCAGCCCGCCTCCATCAGAGCAAACATAAGAACAAAGAACAGCTCCACTTAGATGCTGGGTGATGACACGATTTGCAACAGGTGTGCTGTTTCTATATTCAGCATCGGGACGAGGCTGCAGACGTACACAGCTAGATGTTCTCTGGCTTGCATGCGGCGTTCAGTGCATTCACAACCTTTACAGAGGAGGCACAGTTTGTGTTCACAGACACGCTCAGGTCCTCTGCAGACGGAGAGCTGTCTGAGTTTGGAACAAAGTGATGCAGCGCAGGACTGCCTCTGAAACCTAATGAAGGAGAGCTTTTGTTTGGCAGGCGGTTCTAACAAAGGAGGCACAACTTGCATTATTGTTATTCCAATCAGAGGCACATCTCTGCAAATCAGCTGACACGAGCTGCTCAGAATATTTAAGAAGTTTTGAGGCATTTTATTTCCTTTAATTGAAGATACAGATGTCTGACTTTCCGTACATGCTCCGCTGTCTGCAGCACCACACGACTTTTCCTTACCTTCGTTTGGCACGTGCTGTGTGTTGAACTGAGCTTGGGCTCTCTGCATTTCAAGAAAGTCCAAATCCCCGTTAATCCGGAGTCATTGAGAGTTATTAACGTTTTCATTATTCCTGACACTGACAAATTAGACCCTTTGTGTTGAATATCGCCAAAGTAAAGGGAGCTGTAGATGAGATTTTCACCATCCAAAAGCACAGAGTGTGCTTCTCTCTGCAGAGGTTCAGATATAGATTAATAAATCAATACAGGTGGGCTGAAGAATGAGAGTCATCAAACTCACAGAGATAATATCTCCTTTTCAGGCTCGGAGGAATCACAGTGCACTACTCTCTACTCTTTGAGAATAACATCCCTAAAATCAGCTCTGAGACGGCGACCGACATGCCGGACTCCTCGGGCAGCTCGGGCTTCAGAGAGATGGTCAGCAAAGCTTTACGTGAGGACGCCTCGCTGCCAATCGACCTGAACTCACTTAGCTTTGAACGAGGTACAGTGTTTAAGTCCCCTGCTGTTTGTTGTACCAAACTGGTGGGAATGTTTTAGTAGTTTATTTAACCTGCTCGTAAAATCTTATTGTGCTCCTTTATTTTACAGAGGATACTCTCCTTCCAGCGCTGACGTCAACCTCTTCAGTTAATCTACCAGAAGAGGTGAGAGGTTTCCTAAATGTTCCTGGATTAAGGATATTCTATGAGTTTGTCTTTTTAAAAGTATTAAAGGACTGAAGGATATATAAGCCATTTAGATATTATAAATGAAGCTGATCTCAACAAATACACTTAAAGGCAGGGTTGGTCATTTCCTCCAGATCCACTTTTTAAGATGTTGGTTGAAATTGTCTTTAGGTCCTGACAGAAATTAATAACTCATGTGCTCTGAAAAAGGAACAAAGAAAATCCGTCATCTGTAGCAGTTGTAAGCCTGTAAAAACTTCGACCAATGTCTGCCACGAGGTATCAATCTGATGAACCAATCACAGCCTCCCTGTCTCCTTGCTCGTTCTCTACCTCTTGCGTGCTCTAGCCCACACTCAAAGCACGTCACCGATGACGGAGTTTATACTGTGAGTTTACTTACCGCTGAATGAGACATGAGACGACGTAGTTTCTACACAATGCAAGAGATGAGCTGAGGTCCGCTTCTGGAGCAACGGCGCTCGTGCATGTAAGTGAGGGGCGTGGCTTTAGAGGGAGCACAGAGGGGAGGGGGTGGGTGCAGACGGAGCACTGAGGGAATGCTACTTTCAAAATCATGCTAGCTTTAGAAAGTTACCAACCCTGCCTTTAAGAAAAACACTGATGAAATGAAGTATGACTGAGCAATATGAGCTCTTAGAATGAAACACCAATATGAACGAATGTTTTGGAACACTGTGTTCTGCACTGGTGATGAAAACCTTTTTTCATTGCATTAATCATGTCATGAATCCGTCTCTTCTCAGTCAAATGAGCCGGAGTCAAACAATGAGTTTGAAGTTTCTCCCGAGGAGCCAGACGCTGATAAACCGGGACGTGAAGAGGAGGAGGAAAATGCCCTCATGACCTTGTCAGACCCTGCATCTCTGCAGAATCCTGAGATGATGGCAGTGACTGTGGGGATGGCAGAGAGCAGCAATCCTCCCCCAGCCTCTGAGGATATTACTGATGAGTCAGAGGCAATTTATGTGAGTGAGCCCGAGCCATCAAATGAAGACGACGGGGAGGAAGAGGAATTGCTGATCATTACACATGAGATTGAAACCATTCATCACGATAAAACCGGTGAACTTGTGAGACACTACATCCCGACTCCTCCCGGGACTCTCGAGCTGGAGACTGAAGCTCTGTACGTCAGTTTTTCCCCTAACCTAATATCAGAAGAGGACCTGACACCTGTTGATGAGGACAGCGAGGATCTTAGTTTGAATGTTGTTGCAACAACCACAAATCATTTATTGACTACGGCGTCTGCTGCAGAGGAGTCTGACATGGGACTCATGATCACAACACTCCCAGAAATCACAGGACAGCCACCCACCGAGCGAATAGTGGATCTCGAAGAGGACAAAGAAGTGAAAGGAGGAAATTTAGAAGTGATAGAACCAGAGGAAGAAGTAGCTGAGGTTTCAGAACCAGAGGAAGAAGAAGAAGATGATGTTTCAAAATCGGTAGAGGACATATCTGAGGAGGAAGAAGTAGCCAAAGTTTTTGAACCAGAGGAAGAAGAAGTAGCTGAGGTTTCAGAACCAGAGGAAGAAGTAGCAGAGGAAGAAGAAGTAGCCGAGGTTTCAGAACCAGAGGAAGAAATAGCAGAGGAAGAAGAAGTAGCCGAGGTTTCAGAACCAGAGGAAGAAATAGCAGAGGAAGAAGAAGTAGCCGAGGTTTCAGAACCAGAGGAAGAAATAGCAGAGGAAGAAGAAGTAGCCGAGGTTTCAGAACCAGAGGAAGAAGAAGTAGTCGAGGTTTCAGAACCAGAGGAAGAAGAAGTAGCCGAGGTTTCAGAACCAGAGGAAGAAGAAGTAGCCGAGGTTTCAGAACCAGAGGAAGAAGAAGTAGCCGAGGTTTCAGAACCAGAGGAAGAAGAAGTAGCCGAGGTTTCAGAACCAGAGGAAGAAGAAGTAGCCGAGGTTTCAGAACCAGAGGAAGAAGAAGTAGTCGAGGTTTCAGAACCAGAGGAAGAAGAAGTAGCCGAGGTTTCAGAACCAGAGGAAGAAATAGCTGAAGAGGAGGTAGAAGCTGATGTTTCAAAGGAAGATGATGGTTTAGAAGAAGAAGTAGCTGAAGTAGAAGAGGTAGGTGAAGTTTTTGAACCAGAGGAAGAAGTTGCTGAAGAGGAAGAAGTAGAAGTTTTAGAGCCAGAAGAAGAAGAGGTAGGAGAATTTCCAGAAACAGAAGAAGAAGAAGAGGTGTCAGAGCCAGAAGATGAGTTGGTGGTAGTTTCAGAACCAGAAGAAATGGAGGAGAGCGAGTCAGATGACGTCTCAGAGACAGAAAAATCGGAACTAGAGGTAGAACCAGCTGAAGTTCTGCAGCCAGTAAAGGAAACAGTTGAAACTACAGAAGAACCTTCTGAGGAAGTAGCACCTGAAGGCACCAAAGAAACAGTACCTGAAGTTTCTGAACTCCAACCAGAGGTAGATGAAGAGGAACCTGTAGATGTTGCTGAACCTGTAGAAAAAGAAGAGGTAGGTGATGTCGTAGAACCAAAGGTTCAGGTTGAAGAATCAAAGGGGGACGTAGTTGAGAGTTCGGAAGTACAAGAAGAAGGTGAAGGCCTAGTCGAGGTATTCAAACCGACACCTGAACCCGAATCTGCTCCAGAACAGGAAGAGCATGTCCCTGAAGTTACAAGTGATGAGATAGCTGAGATTGCAGAAGCGGTGGAAGACCCAGAAAAGGTTTCAGAAACAAGTAAAGAAGATGTAAAGGTCACTGAAATGGTACCAGCGCCAGGGGAAGAAGAAGAACCAGATGTGGCACATCCAGAGGAGCATGTAGTTGGGATCGTAACGCTACTTCCAGAGGAAAATCCAACAGATGCAGTAGTTGTTTTTGAGGAAGAACAAGAGATCCCGGAGGAAGAAACAGAACCAGGGGAGGACAATGTGGTGCTACCAGAAGACTTACCTGGGGTTTCAGAGCAGCAAGAACCAGAAGAGGAACTTGTTGAAGCCACAGAACCAAGTCCAGAGGAGGCTATAGTTGAACTGTTAGAACCAGTACCTGAGGGAGATATTACTGAGCCGCCAGCTCAGTCAATTACAATTCTTCAACCATTGGACAGCGAGGAAGTTCTTCTCTTTGGAGAAGATACTGTTCAGGTTGATGAAGAGTTTGAGTACCTTCCTCCAGTCACACCTGGCAGCCCCCACCCCCACGAGGAAGATAACTTAACCATTGTACCAGAGGACATCCAACCTTCTGAAGAAGACGCAGCTGAACTTGACCACGAGTATACCATCGTTGACTTCACCGAGGAGGATGTTGACAGTGAAGACACACAAGTGGAGGGCGATTCTGGACCAACCCCAGAAACATCGAAGAGTGATCAAGTGCTTGAAGAAACTTCAGGTGAGGAAAAGGCATCTGTTGCCGTGCAGGGCGAGACGTAATACCTGAGCGAAGGCAGTGAGCTATGTTGATAGAGTCGTGCTCTGACATTAAAGAAGATAATTCCATGTTTATGTGTGCATGCCTGCTGAAAGGTTATCTTTTGATTAGTTTGAAAGCTGGAAAAACACTTCACGAAGTACTTAATTTATCACAGTATGTTCTGTACCGATGAACAATACACCTGGTTCACGATTTGATACGTATCACGATACTGGGATCATGATACGATTTTATCAGTGTCAGTAGTTAACCGTCGAGTGAGGATTATCGTTATTAACTACGCTGTACGGGCGCAAGTTTTTACAAATTGATCTACTGAGGTCGTTCAGAAGCTGAGGGAAGTTTTGGCTGTTTGTGAGTTTCAATCGGTGTTGGCTGGGGCGCCACACACTGGTCCTGTGTAGCGAGTAGCAGCTGATCAGGATAGTGTCTCGTCATGTGTAGACCGAGGCTGCTCGTGTTTGCTCTTGAATAGATTGCATATTGCATGACTTTTGTTCCTTTCCCCAACGTCTTGGTGTTTGCAAAAAATCCAAAATGCTCCTTAACTTTGTTTTAACTTTTGCTGAAAGTGGATAAAAACGTTTTCATGCATGCTTGTTTGCTTTCATTTGAATCGAGCACTGCAGTGTAGTGTTGTGTTACTCGAAAGACCTCTTTTTGAAGGTCTCGTCTCAGAATCAAAAGCATTTTTACTCTGTCTTGTCTCGGTCTCAGACCGGGCAGAGTCCGGATTTCTAAATCAAAACCAGTCAAGACCACCACTGACAGGCTGTTTTTCCATGTCATTACTGTGATTAGAAGGAAAACGCCTCTTTCTAAAACAACAAATAACTTCAGTTCATTTGTAGTTTGATTTTTATCCCCCGGTTAAGACCGAAACCTTCCCGATGTTACGGTCTAAGTGAGTGACACGCCCCCTGCACACAAGATGATGACTTTTCTGTGATATTTATGGTCTTGGTCTCGTGTCGTCTCGGAGTCTCAGGTTTTTCTTGATCACGGTTAGTGTGGTCTTGACAACAACACTACTGCAGTGCATCATGTAGTTTGGCTTCCACTGCTTCATATTGGTTTTATTGTGAACTGCACCATCAGCAAAGTGTCTTTCCACACAGCCACCACAGCTTTGCCGCCATATTGAATTCTGTAACATCAGTATCAATACACATTCTTGCAAGAAATACATGACGATATATTTCCATATTGATTTTTTCAGCACAGCTACATGTGTAGTTTATCACTCTCTTGCAGTTTATGCACACTGTTGTCGTCTTGTCAGTTTCCTGCTTACCTCTAGTCTCCACTCCCGCTTTGAAACAAGACGCATACATCTCAAAATCTTCACTCGCTTCCGCCATGTGTGCACGCCCCTCTTCTCCAGCTACTGACAAACACGAGAAGACAAAATCATATAGTGCCCTTTGCTGGTTAAATGAGTATTGCAACATATGTTTTTGTCTCATTAATTTGAGTTGTCCATATTTGTATTGATTTTTAATTGTGTTGAGAGGTACTGTATCGTTACATCCCAAGTACCGCTGTTTCAGATCGTCTCCTCAACATCAGGCTGGATTCAGGATCATGTCAATCACTGGAGGATTATTTTAAATGGCAAGGAGGTGATTCAAACTAAAATTCAGCTCGAAGCAGTTAGAATGTATTTTGTATAATTCTCTCAGCACGCACGTCTCTGTAACGTTATGTGAAAGTCCTGAGCACTCATGTCTAAAGTCATCTTTTCTGCCTGACATTTCATAGTGGCGATCGCTCCAGACGAGCCGGAGACATCAGAGGACGCTGAAGTCACAGAGGAGGCGCCTGAGGAGACACAAGAAAGCGATTCATCCCCAGAAACAGACAGCGGTGTAACAGAAGAACCGGTTTCAGACATCTTCACAACTCCGACAACTTCTGTCGACCTGGTTGCGCCCATCCCGACTATAGACTCTGGACTTTTTGAGGTAGCAGAGCACGCTGTAATCCCCGACACTTCTGAGGATGACATCAAAGAGGTGGAGGCAGAGCCGGGGCACAGCGAGCCGGCCGTCGTCATTATTGATGAAGAGTTGGAAAAGAAAGGACTTGAAAGCCAAACCAGCCTGCCAGCAGCTTCTGAAGATGTCTTTGACGAGGCTGTGAGGGACTTAGCGGAGGAGCTGGATAAAATGGACATACCAACCACAGACACAAACCAGCTGCTGGAGGAAGGGAGCAGCTTTTTACCTGCGGAAGAGGAGGTCAGCACTGTCAGCGTCACCGCCCCGCCCCCGATTAAATACCTCACCACACCGTCCATGACCACAGCAGCTCCGGGCAAAGAGCTGGTGGTGTTCTTCAGCCTGCGCGTCACCAACATGGACTTCTCCGAGGACCTGTTCAACAAGACGTCACCGGAGTACAGAGCCCTGGAGAACCAATTCTTACACCTGGTGAGTAAAAAAAAACTGAAAACATGTTCATACCTGTGATTTTAAGAACTGGAACAAAGGATCAGACTCCTTAAATAATCATTGTCAGGGCAACACAGCACAGCATTAAACGATTAGATACCCATGAAAACAACTTCAAATTGACCGGATGTAAGCATTCAAGCAGTCCTCCAGTGGAGGCCAGGTCGTAACCAGGCGGAGGGTCCGAAACACAGACGCCTTGCAGACACGCTTGACAGCAGTGTTCAAAACTAATTTTTTGACTTACTAGCCAAGGTGCCGCAGATCCACAGCTCAGTGTACTGATACACTGACACTGATAGATCACTGCTATCAGTGTCAGACAAACAGCCGGGGAGACGTTAGTTTGAAAGTATTTTAATCCGTGTTTTTAGGATTAACTTGTTCTTTCTTACACATAGCTTCTGTGTTACGCTCATTAAGATCTCATCCGAACAGATATCTGTCATTCAGAATATGTCGCGCGCCGTGTACAGAGGCTATAATCCTTGTCGCAGCGACAGTGGGTTCAAATCCGAGCTCGGTCCTTTGCTGCATATCATCCCCCACGCTCTCTCCTCCAAACATTTCCTGTCTCTCTTCAGCTGTCCCAGGGTCAAAAAGGCCCTAAACACAACTTCACTTCCCTTCTTTAAAGGACTGGGCTGTTTAATGTCGGCCTAGTAAAACCTTTTATTTAAGGGTTTAACGAGTAGTAAAAGTTAGCTCCATTTTGTTGTCGTGGAAACTGTTTTATTTACCTTTGAAGGCAACTTTTAACCGTCAGGTACTCAATGATTTTATCACACCAGCTCCATAATGGTCTCCCATCTGGCGGGTAAATAAGAAAAAAAGACCTTGGGTGTTTACCTGGCTCTCAAGCTGGCACGCTCTCTGATTTAAGATACCTTTTAGAAACAGAGACTCCTCACACATGGATAACCTTATATGACCTTTGAAGTTTTACTCAAAGAAGTTAACTTCCTGACAATTTAGACGATTAAGAAGATTCATTCTCTTTGAGGTTCATTACGACTTAAGAGATAAAAACAGAAACTCAGAGACAATGAAAGTGCAGAAACAGCCGCTCTGATCATTGGCTCTTTTGTTTTCATTCAGAAAGAGTTCCCCTAAAAGCCCTCACAGTCCGACCTGCAGCTCGTTGGGTATGAATGGAAATGTTCAGATGTTTGGGATGAATAGAGGAAGTCGAGGAATGTTTTCTAACTGAGACAGATGCATTACAGCCGTCATTTTTACTACGATGAAGACGGGGCTAAATTAACGAGGCAGGGAGAACAATGCAGGGAAAATAAATGAGATGACACTGTGGCCAGTTCTTCTGCATTTACTCTTACTTGACTATTCTCGTGCCCCATTCACTTTGTATTGGGTGCGACACGCGAGGAGGGCAAAGGGTTATGGGATGCTTGGCGAGCAGGCGCAGGCAAAGGGGTGGGAGAAAAGTTGATCTTCAGTGAACAATATTCAAATGAGTGCGATGCAAGCAGCCAATCCGCCATTTGATTGGATTTGGATTCTCAAGTGATTGACAGGAAAGCATTCAAACCGGAAACAACATGGCGGCTTCTTCGTAACATAAAAATACCTTTTTATACATAAACAGTTTGGTGTAGTTTCTGAACCTTGACCCATTTGGCCTAAATAGAAAGTTTGTTTGACCTTCGTGATGTACGCTCTGCTGTGATTGACAGCTGCTTGTTCGTGCCATAGTTCACACCCACAAGCAGCAGCGAGTCTATGCGACAAGCGCAAAATTGTCGACTTGTCGTATGCAGTGGGTCCGCACCGTTAATGAGGGAACACACAGGGGATGGATGCAGGGTTAATCGGTTAACCCTCTCCTGTATATGTTAGGAGGTTTGTCTTCACATGGACAGCTTTATTTAAAGACCTTTTATTGATACATTTTCAAGGATTCACCTGAGACCTCATCCTGGATCCATACTCAGACAGCTATTATTCATCAGTAAAACATTTGTATATGGACGATCCAAGTGGCCACTATTAGGAGGCTGCAGCTCCAACAGGAAACTCCCAGATGGGAATATTAAAACTTGCATACAAAGATCCTGCTAAGTCAGCATCCCTACCCCTGATAACCCCTGATCCCCCCCTCCAATAAAATCAATGCTGTTGTATTCCTCTGAGCTCCAGAACACGTTTTGAACATGATTATAGCGCTGCATGAAAATACGGCTAAATAAAAATCAATCAGAACACATTTGTTCTCTTCTAACTTTGATGAATATACCAATTATCCTACATTCAGACAAATGCTTTGCTTTAGATGTTGAAACTGAAGAGCTCTGAAAGGCGTACACTGCTCCCTTCTAGGATGATTCTGATTCTGACACGATATTTGAGAAACCCCGGCTACAAAGCCAGTTTGCATCAACGCTCTTTAAAGGTCACATATTCTCCTCCTCTTCAACCAGTTTAAATAAGTCTCAGAGCTCCTCAAAACATGTGTGTGAAGTGTCTTGTTCTAAATCCACTCTGATCCTGTATTTGATCATGCCTATAAACCCCTCTATTTCAGCCCTGCTCAGAACAGGCTGTTTCTGTGTCTGTAGCTTTAAATGTAAATGAGCTGTGTCTGACCACGCCCCTCTCTGGAAGGGCTTGGGTGGCTCGGGCTTTCTCGCTCCATGCCCTATTGTTTACGGTGAGAAGGCAGACTCAGAGGGCACTAGTGGTAGAGGCTACTGTGTAAAGTAATCCATTTATTCACATTCACACGCCGCTGACGAAGCAGCAGGGGCAACTTGGGGTTAAGTGTCTTGCCCAAGGACACATCGGACATGTTGCTGCAGGAGCTGGGGATCGAACCCCTGACTGACTCTACCAATGAGCCACAGCCGCCCAAATATCAACTCAATTACATTTTTTATATCAACCCGCCTCTATTGTGATTTTGGACAAATCAACAGAATGAACCTGAGAGAAAAACTCTTGATGAACTGATGAAGTTGAACAAAGTTTGGATTTGACGCAGTGCAGAGCTGGACAGAAGGAGCGTAAACGTGTTTATGTCCCTCCAGATGAACACTTTGATTTGGTTTCAAACAGTCCTAATGCATATTTACAGAATCCCCAGAGGAATCATTTCAGAATAAAAATAATAATTATACCAATCACTGATGATCAGAGGCAGCATCTGCCAGAATGCAGTTTATGTTTAGAGCAAGTTTAAAGGATTTAAAGGGAAACTACATTTCCCTGTGAGATGTATTTACAGCTGGAGTCAACCCACATCTTTACATTAATGCGGGATGCCATGTACAGAGGCTGTACATCGGGTTCGAATCCGACCTGTGGCTCCTTTCCTGCACGTCATTCCCTACTCTCTCTTTCTCTCCACTCTGATCCTGTATTTGATCATGCCTATAAACCCCTCTATTTCAGCCCTGCTCAGAACAGGCTGTTTCTGTGTCTGTAGCTTTAAATGTAAATGAGCTGTGTCTGACCACGCCCCTCTCTAGAAGGGCTTGGGTCGGGCTTTCTCGCTCCATGCCCTATTGTTTACGGTGAGAAGCCCCCTGCAGGAACAGATGGGTGACTTCACTCAGGCTTCGTCCAGTAATATTTACAGTCTATGATTCTTCCTAACAACAGTGATCTATCGAGGGATAGCAGACCTTTTCTATACGTAATTAGAGTATTCAGTCAAGTATTCAACATAGCCTTTTTAATGACTCTGCAACCTTTTGAAAAGAAGAACCAACTGTAGTAGAAAGTTGCACCATACTACAGGTTAGGCTCAAGTGTTAGCTGTTAGCTTAGCACTCAAAGGAGTTCACCTTCTTGGCGTTTACATCTCCAAGCTTCTAGCGCTGAATATTTTGCACCAGTTTCAAACTTTTCCTGTTAAAAATGTACAAACAACTCTTCTTATTGTTGAGATTGAGTTGACTAAATCCAAAATGTCACTTTTCAACCGAACAAGCCTCTGCTCAGCCTCTCCAGAGGCGCTGCTTGTCAACAGGCAAGGTGGGCAACTGCTTGGGGCCCCCTACTGGTCTGACCAGTAGGGGGCCCCAAAACAGTGGCTGAAAATGTGCACTATTTGCAATGACGTAAGGAATCCTCCCTAAAGGGGCCCCATCCGACAGCACTCACTCTTGTTGCCCTGCTGAACACTGGTTGGAGGGCTTCCCAATTGATTTTTGCCCCAACAGATGCTAGAATCGCCACTGAGCCCCTCACCAGGATTTATATACCGAACATTAATCTACAGATTCAAACTGGCCTCCTCTCAGTCATCTGCTCGCTCGCTGTGTCCTCAGGCTGCTGATAACAGTGAAAAATGAATGCAGACAGTGAAACACAGTGATTACCACATGAATAGAATATACCGGCTCAGGCCTATATACTGCCACGTAAAATAAAAGCCTCTCAATCCTTTAGAGAGCCTCATCTTCTGAATAGATTTTACTATTCATTCACTGACGGTTTTGTTAACTGCATCAATAGAGGTAATTATGTATGGCCATATGGGAGATAGAGAAACAAAACTGTCTAGTGTTCAGATATTTGGATTTTAATTGTGCGCTGTGCACAAATGTAGCACCTCAGAGGCCTTTTAAAGAGAGAGTAAATGAATCAAACTTGATTTAGAAAGTCTAATTTGTTGATGTGCTGTTTACTCTAAGTTTAGAACTCTCTAAAAAGAACTAATCTTGATGACAGAAGAAATAAGCGGAGGGAGCTGATGGCTAAAACAAACTGAGGCGTCGTTAGTCATCTCGGCGAGCGGTGTGCCGCTTTACTGCATCTCTTCAGTAAACAACGTAATCACATCAGTGGCAGTCGCTGCCAGTAACACTTATGAATGTATTTATCATTTGAAGAGGCACATACACACTGCAGGTACAAAATAAATGTCCTGTTGCTGCTTAAAAACACCTGTAAACGCTAGGAAAAAAGTAAACAGCCCTGATAGAGGTTTAACCCCAAATAATGAAGCTTTGTCATAGTTTTACATCCGGCTGAACCCTCGATAATTCCTGACAAACTGAGGGTACGAAAGCTTACATTTTTTTTGTGCATAAATTATTTCAATCCCAATTTAATCCCAGTACCAAATAAGACCATAGGATGTATAAAACATGGATGTAATCTCAGTGATGCAAGCATTCGTTCCTGAAGAGGCAATGAAAAGAAATCAACCCCCCTGTAAAGTTGTCACCAATAAAGAGATGAGATACAGAGACCAAAACTGATTTTCAAACCAGGCCGTGAACATGTTGAAATGTTTACAGCCTGGGCCTTATGGAGCTTCTGAGGCCTTCGGAGCCGGCCTCAAGTGGACAGTCGAGGAACTACAGTTTTTTTACACACACTGCACTGTATATAACATGGACGTTGTCTAAGCGACTTCCCCCATCCGTGGCTGTAGCGGACTTTTGAAGCCCAATGATGGCGGTCACGATTGGAAAAACTCAAACTAACTTTCAGGCCAACCTAGCGCCAATCAGAAGGGGACCTGAGGCGGGACATAAGTCTCCTGGCAAACAGGCTTCAATTTTAAACACTGGAGGGTGCAGTTTGATTATGACACAGATGCTTATGTTTGAAGGTGAATATAAATGTATAATCACTTCCTCTAGTTAGGTGAATACGAACCATTACCTTAAAGATGCTTGTCAATTTAATGATGATAATGGTAAGAGATAAAAGTTAGTTTCTTTATTTTGTAGCAACTTCCAAGAGATGATTCAGACACATCTCTGTAGAGAACTGGACAATAAACCATTTTAGGTCAAAAGAAACTTTAACGTGAAACAAATAAGAGTAAAAATAGAAGGGCGCGTGTTTATAGAAAGTATATAAAAACGGGCCAAGAATGCTTCCTTGTGGGACACCATTTTAAATACTAACTTAACCAAACTTAGTACGAGTGCAATCTTGGAACCTGTCGGTTAACCTCCGCCAACAATTCATCCTCCCATGGTAACAACCAATCTTTAGCAACTTCTGATACTTCGGGTAAACTGACAATAGTCATCTGGGTGAAGACCAAGCTGTCACCTCCAGCGTAAAAAAAAAGGAAGCCAATGCTGAAGTGCAAAATACTGCAGTTCAAGGGGTGTCCACTTGAGGCTGGCTGCAAAGGACAAGTAATCCCCATTAGGTCCCATATTGAGATGCTCTTTTTTACAGCAGCAATACACGTTAAAAACCTGGTTCAAAAGACACATTTGATCCAGACAGATCGCTTCTTTATTGGTTAAAACTGTACAGGGGGGGAAGCTCATCAGTTAGCTTTGGTTTAATTTAGCTGACCTAAAAATGCTTACTTGACATCCAAATAATCAGTGAGTATGTTCTTCTTCTTCTCTCTAGTCCTTGACTAAAACAGCTTTTATACACAAGGGGAGGAGCCGGCCGTCCCGTCCACGTAAACACGGTTCTGACAACAACACAGCCAGCGGGACTCGAGCTTCTCACTCATTGTAGACAGTCATGACTCACAGAGACGTTTACACAGGAGAGACTGGATTTCTGAGATATTTATGGGGAACATGTCGCACATTCTTCCTTTAAAGTAAAACATAAATCAATCTTTATTTTTATGTGCACAAATGTAATGACCTGGTTGTATACAGGTATTAATTGGAGCATCTGAATGTCGTCGTCTTTTATTCAAAATAACACATTAAGCAGCTTTTACAGACGTGATTTAGTTGTTTATTTGAAAACACACCGTTCATCTCTTTGACCACACCAACAGTAAAATCGTCTCTGACATCCGGCTCACAGAGGATTTACTCGACCAATAAGATGATTATTTCCTCCAAAGCAGCTTTCCCCTGTGCAGATTTTCACATGATTTAAACTCTCTTCTGCTGTCTTTAAAGCCGGAGAATAAACAAATAAATTGGATGTAAATCAGGAAATGTCCGGCGTCCACTTGAAGAGCTATACACCGTTAAACATGTTGATTTGTCATCTGCTCTGAATCTTTGCAGCAGGAGAGGAGTCAGGTTATTTATGACTCAGACTGTTTATTCATGATTAGATAATTTATTTGCCCCGACTTTGAATTTAAAGTTTTTTTTCCTCCAGCAGTTTTGTTTTTGGCAGTGTACTATCTTTGTCAAGGTTACAACTTCTGATAAATTTGAGTTTCTTCCTAATTTTTCTCCAGTGAAGGAGTTCTGCAGCTTCTCATGGATAACAGATGAGGCATTTGACAAATGAAAGCAAACAAATTAATCCATTTATATCAAATAAACCGTCTGCATGTTTAACAGGTTCATTCCTCTGACAGACTCTCCGCCTCCTTCATGACCTCTGAGACTTTCAGGACTCAAACTAAATGCTTCTAATTGACTGCAAAGTGAATGTTTCTCTGTTTGTCCACAGCTGCTGCCGTACCTGCAGGCCAACCTGACGGGCTTCATGGATCTGGAAATCCTAAACTTCAGGAAGGGCAGCGTGGTCGTCAACAGCAGGATGAAGTTCGCCAAGACGGTGCCGTACAACGTCACCGAGGCCGTGCACTGCGTTCTGGAGGAGTTCTGCTCCGCCGCCTACAGAAACATGCACATCCAGATCGACACAGGCTCGCTGGATATTGAACCAGGTACAATGATTTGTGTTACACTTTCAAGGGGACAGGATTTTATAAAAGGTCACTAAACTTTGATGAGATCTACAACCGTACTGTAGCTAGTAGGAGTGCAAACTCCACATGGTGAAAACAGATGCTACTAAAAACAAGAGCAACACAGCTGCACAGGGAACTGACCGATGTATTCCCGATTTTACCGTAGTTGTTAACCCTGAGGCACACATGCAAACGGAAACAGATCTTTAAAGGGAAGAATGTGCCACTTTCTAATCCAGTAGATGTCGCCCTTGAGAAAGCCTACGCTCATCCTCCAGAGACACACTCCAATCCACCTCCACTCGTGTTTACACGAAGGAGTCAAGTGCAAGCAGGCGGACAAAATTGTCCTCGGCCGAGCTGCAATCACCTGTGTCCTGCATTGTTGTGTTAGCAGGCTAATTGTTAGCGCTCTTTAGTTAGCTCGTAGCTTCACATTGCATGTAAATGAAAACGGAATGAGCGTGATCTAAAAACACTGTTGTGTTGTGCAGGATATTCTTCCATTGCATTTGAATAAATAATCAAAGATCGCCACAGTCGACCTGGACAATACTATAACTTTTGAGCCACAATAATCACAAGACAACAGACCACGGTGGTCAATAAACCCTCTACATCATCTTTTAATGATATTTTAGTGAAAATGGACTTCCGTGTTCAAATCTCAGCTGAAGTTTACGCTCCTCTAAGCCTTACAGCCAGCAGTTGAAGTTCCCAGAATAAAAAAAACACATCCTTGAATGCCTTTAGGTTTCACATTCATGTTCCAGCAGCAGCCCATGGATGTATCTTCTGATGTCTTTTTATGTAAGTGATAAAACACAAGGCAGCGTCTCATAATAAGTCCCATTGTTGTATCAGCCGTGCGCCGCCTCTCCGTGTGCATCTCATTCTTTATCGTAATATTCTCTGCAGATGAGATGCAGGCGGGGAGAGCAGAGATCACAAACACATTGAAATAGACTCAGTAATTGGGTCTATATGTCAAATCTACCAATGCACAGTGGATTGTATTGAGCACTGTAGGGCCTGAATAATAGAGCGATGGATGAGAGGAGACGCACTGCTGAGGCAGCTCTCGCCTCACAGGCGGCTCCGCTGAGGATCAACTTTTAGTCATGAAGTCGGCCCAGCTGTGAATAATTGCTCAATACTGTAAAACGTTATTTATTTTATATATAAGGTTGTATTTAAGGCTCCTTCATCTAATCGATGTTTGCACATTTAATAATCATAAGAATGCATTCCCACAACACGAAAATTACTTAATCTTTCAAATCTGTTCATTTAGTTTTTAGATCACGATCATTCTGTCAGTTTACATGCAATGTGAAGCTACGAGCTAGCTAAAAAGCGCTATACATTAGCATGCTAACACAAACAATGCAGGACACAGGTGATTGCAGCTCGAGCAAAGGGACAATTTTGGTCCCGCCGCCTGCTCTAAACTCCTTCTAGTGAACGTGAGTGAGAGGGGTTGGAGGTTTGTCTCTGAGGAGAGCGGAGGCTTCAGTATGGAGGAGGTGTGGCCAAACAGCAGTTTGTTTTTGTTTCATGCTGGAGCTCAAGGGCGACATCTACCTGGATCAAAAAGTGGATTCACATTCCCCTGGACTTTTTGAAAGACAAGTGAAGTCAACTCCCTCTGGGTTTGTTGGTTCTCAGCTTCCTCAGCTTCTTTATGTTTCACTCAGAGGCTCAAACATGTTTTCAACTGGTAGCCCTGTCACCATGTGATAACAGCGCTTTGAGTAGCCAGAAGACTAGAAAAGCGCTACACAAGCTCAAGTCCATTTAGCCTTCACCAGAGAGGATGATTCTTTGCAAACAGCAACTGAAGGCACATTTTGTGACCGTTTACAGCCGTCACGATGGATCATCATGTTTGTAAAGAACACAACAAATACTCAGAACGCAGCACAAGGTCACCGTCAGGATCTCAAAACGTTCCTGTGCTGCAGTTTTTCTAACACATACTCTTCAGCATGAACTTTCTCCCTCTGTGCAGCCAAAGTGGCCTCAGCTGAAAGTTCAACTCACACACGCACACACACACACACACACGAAACACACACACACACACACACACACACACACACACACACATGCATGTTGATGTATGTTTGATTAACAGTCTCACAGATAGATTCTGACCACACGTCAGGCATCACACTGTGAACATTACATCCATGAAACCCCTGATCATGTTAATTTCCCCGGAGTGAATCTGACGTTTAGTCTCGGAAGCCGTTCCTGCCAGAGGCTAAATCTTACATTTCAATGCAGACCAGAACGCTGAAGATCTCATTAAAATCAAACACTCCTCAGCACCTCCCGGCGAGAGGAGGCTGGATAGAGGGGAGGCGCAGAAACAATCTCCATGAATACTAATGTCGACTCTTCCTCTCGTCCTGGCAGCCGATCAGGCCGATCCCTGCAAGTTCCTGGCCTGCGATGACTTCTCTCGCTGCGTGGTGAACGGGCCGGACGAAGGAGGCTCAGTGTGTGTGTCAGCCCGGTTTCGTGTCCGTGGACGGCCTGCGCCTGTCAGAGTGGTGTGTGTAGTCACAGCCCCGACTACTGCAGAGGAGGGCAGTGTCACATTAGTTCCTGGACATGGAGCGGCTGGCAGGTAAATAACCACACACAGATATCAGGCTTGTAAGGATGTTCAAATTTGATTCAGTAAACGACAGCCTCAGAGAAAATAACCTTAAGTGGTTGAGAAAGTGGAAAGTAGCTGCAATCGCAGTTTCATCGTAGTCTGGTTGAACCTAATGTCTTACTTAGGTCAGAGTTTACGCCCTGCTAATTTAAAGTGTTTGCACAGCTGAGATGGTACCAGTATTATCAAAAGTTACACTTCAAATCTTTACACCTTGGTGGGCGCCAGTGGCCTAGTGGCTAGTGAGTGCGCAATGTACAGAGGCTGTGGTCCTCCCAAGTGGGCGGCCTGGGTTCACATCCGACCTTTTCCACATGTCATTCCCAACTCTCTTTCTCTCTCTCTCCCTGTATTTCTGACTCTATCCACTGTTCTATCTCTAAAAAAATTACTCCTAGCTACTAGTAGTGTGACGTCCTCTGTAAAATACGGTTGTCATGGTGATGGTTTTTAAAGGTGGGTGGTACTTTGGAGGGATGAGGAGGAGCAGAGGGTTTCAACCGCTGTCTGGTGTCAGCAGTGTGTTCTCCGTGATCGATTACTTCCCTCAGAAATGTTTAATGACTTTGAATTTGTTATCCTGCTGTCGTTTACCCCGGATGAGATGATTTAATGGGTCGTATAAAACCAATAGCTCTATGTTTTAGTTGACAATTTCACCTCTCGTCATCACTGTTGTTATTTTTCATTAGCTGTAGATGAAGTCTCTGTGGTGCACAAACTAGTTTGCTCACTCTACTTACCCTCATCAGCGTCCTCTTCCTCTCAGCCTCAGCCGTCGTATCAAACAGTGCAGAGACGGGCTAACTGCTGCTTTGTAGCTGAAGGCTGCTGAGTGAACTAGTGCCGTAAAGACGTACGCAACACTCGCCAGAGAACTGCAGCCCGCTGCCAAAGTTGCATAGTGCTGAAAGATTAATTTTGAAACTACTGTTTTAAACGTCACGTATTATGTAAAAAACACTTCACCATGTTTTTCTAAACTTTTTAATGAAGAAACCTGAAGCTCAAAACACAAAGATTTAAATAAAGGTTTAAATATTGAATGTCCACAGTCTGGAGTCCATTCATCAAAGGCTCATAATGCTCAAAAGCTCGATTATTACTCCGCTGTGTGTCCTCTGGAGATTCTATTGAATTATCAAACTTCTAACTGAATTCAACGTTATTGCAGAGACTGTTTAATAATCCACCTCGTGGGGAGTCACAGCTGAGACTGCTGAGATGTGTCTGATCGTTTGTCATATTTCTGTTGTCACAAAGAGTTCAGTGTAAACTTTCTCTTTGATGAAGGTCTCATGAAAAAACTCCTGTTGGGATTTGGTATTATATATAAAATACAAATTTAGAGTGATTGGTTAAAGGTCACATATTCTCCTCCTCTTCAACCAGTTTAAATAAGTCTCAGAGCTCCTCAAAACATGTCTGTGTGTCGGTGAGAAGGCAGACTGAGAGGGCAGAACAAACACCTAGCTGTGGGAGTGTCACCCACCTGGGGGAGGGGTTACTGCCCTTTGTGATGTCATGAAGGGAAAATCTCCAAACGGCCTGTTTGAGCACACATTTTCTGAAAAGTGGAGCAGGCAAAAGATGGAGAGGATGGACTTATAGGAATACAAGGAATTCCTATGACAAGGAATTAATAAAAAGCAGATTTTTAAACGCCTTAAGGAAATGAAACGAGGTGGTTGACTCACAGAATTAGTTATTAAACTTTTTACTCGACTTAAAAGCTGAAGATGTATCAGCCTCATATATCGCATCAGTTTGTTTGTCATACTCTGAACTGTACTCTCAGGGCAGGAAACAAAACAGCAAACAAACACATTTAGAGCTCAGCATCGGTGCATACGTATCGGAGTCAGATCGGACACACAAGCATGCGTGCGGGCGGGCGTGCGTGCGTGTGTGTTGACTCCGTCGTTCTGCAGTCCTGCACTCACAAACCTGATCATTTCTCTCTGTCACATCTCCAGCTCCCAGCACTGTGAATCGATGCTAAGTTGATTCTTCAAAGATTGAAAAAGTCTGTGTTATGAACTCCTCGCTCAGAGACGAAGCCTTTCTGCTGCCAGAAAAATCTCATCTCAGTCCCGTTAGACTTCAGCAGCCCCGGCTCCTGACACTCAAGACCTCGGAGAGTTTTTATATTCAAACTTGAATCCCCTTCGTCTGAACCTCTGCGCAGATATTTTAAGGTTACATTCTTGTCAACTTTACAAAGACTCGTGAACACTCAGACAGAAGGAATTTAATTTTCTGGATTTCCATTTTGCCCTGTGGTCAGTGATGAAATGTGAGTGAGACTTCAGTATCAGGAACAACTCTAAGAGCTGAGCTGTCCAACAACCATAAAAAAAAAAAAAAAAAAAAAAAAAAACTGCAGTGTTGGCGGCAGGCCCGGGTTCTATGAGGGTGCTAAAGGATGCATTGCACCCTCATTTAAATTTCTTGCACCCTCAGTTGAATGGACGCATTACAATATGCTTTCAAATAGACGACAGTGACTCAGAACCTGACCTGACTGTTTCCCCGAGGGAACAGGACCCTACGCTATTTTTCAATTGCTGCTGCCGGACAGTGTAGCTGCTGCACGCCCTTTTAGTCTCAGATGCAGAGGCCTAGTTGAGGAGGAACCTGTGTGTATTAATGAAAGTAAAATAGAGTAAATGTCTCGACGCAGTCATCAAATAAAGGAGTCATCAGTTTACATGAGCTTAAAGCAACACTAATAGTTCTTTCATACTTGCAGAAAACTCCTGAAAACTCCTGATATTTCCAGGCTGAGCTGCATGTGTGAACACAAACAGCCGGAGTTTCTCCTCCAGCCTCCTCATATTTATTCTGCAGAAAGTCAGAGTGAGCTGATGTGAGAACGCAGCAGGATATAATCAGGAGAATTCACCTCGAGCGAGTGGGAGGGGGTGGTGACGTTTATTCCCTGTGATCGCTGCACGACCATAGACTGTCTGCACGCCACCTCTACGATCTCCGTGCTACTAATGAACCTGCTGCATTCTGTTTCCTGTTCTCCAGTATGTTCTTCTCCACTCTTTAGTTCAGATTGAGATTCTGTTGAACTACACGTAGCATTGATAGAAAGACAAATATTCTCATTTAAGCATCATGTAGAGGACTCTGTTGTTCGTACGCCCCTTCCACGTCGCTCTTCTTACCTCAGGAGACCCCCGCCCGTCAGCATGACCTGAAACGAGAGAGAAAATACTCATCTAATGTCAGGCTTGTGTTTTTCAGAAACCTTGATAAACCTACAAAGATGTGCATTTTTATCAAAGTTCAATCCAATTTAATGAAACGACTCAGCTCTAATTTTACGGAGTTTCTCCTGGAGGATCTAAATCAAGATGAAGCCTGGGCCAAGACAGACATCAAACGACCAACTTATATCAGGAATAGAAACTCTGATCTCGTTTGTTTTACACTAAAGCGCTTTTAAAGAAGTATTTTTTGGTTTTTGTGCCTTTATTGTAGAGATAGGACAGTGGATAGAGTGAGAAATTTAGGGACAGAGAGAGTAGTAGAATGACATGCGGGAAAGAGGCACAGGTCGGATTTTAACCCTGGGCCACCCCGCTTTGAGGACAACAGCTTCTGTACATGGCGCACACCCTAACCACTTGGCCACCAGCACCCCCTAAAGGGTCCCTCTAACTGTTTCCTGTCTAAAAAGAGACGATCTTGTCATCAGAGCAGGTCTGCATGAAAGTGTCTGGTAGATACCGAGGAGAGACCTCTTTGCATGATGATGAATCGAAAATCACTGAAGCAACGTCAGGCATTTAATTTACTGACATTTAGTCGATGCACTGAATGTCTCACTTGTGTGTGTGGCGGTTGGAGCAGCCTGGTTCAGTCTCAAACTCGACCCTCTGCAGTGTGTTTGATCAGCTCTACCATGCACAAACAGAAGAAAGCTAAAGTTGGTTTGCTCAGTGAAATTTAAGGTTCCAGCAGCTTCTCTGTCTGGTCTGGGGGATTGTGGGGGGTTCTCGGGGTTGCAGCCGTCTTGGGTTTGCCAGCTGTCCGTCATTAACTCTGAGTCCTGTTTGGTCTAATCCTGCGTCCAGAGCAGCAGAGACCACAACAGACCAGAGAGACAGAAAACAGCAGTGAACGCTGAACAGAACCCCCGCAGGGTTAATACTGCGGAGCTGCACGTTCTCTTTAATCTCACTTGGCTGTTTGACACCACAAAGAGCCGCAGGAAGAGGCAACTTAATTCATTTAGGAGTGAAATAAAGGCCTGTTAATCAAACAGGACACACACTTCTTTAGGTGTCGCCCTGCCTGCACCTCTCTCTCCATGAGCCCCTGGTACTCCAGGTCACGTTCGTTGTCCTGTGGTTACACACTCGCCGACTTACATGCCAAGCTTTGGAGGTTGGATCCCCGCCTGGATGTTTGTGTAACCAACAGATTTACAAGTTAGTGTGAGTAAGCCGTGTGTGTGTGTGTGTGTGTGTGTGTGTGTGTGTGTGTGTTTTTTTTTAAGCCTGTCAAAGTGCAACACTGGACTCAGAGAATGACTTTAATATAATGTAACAGCTGAAATTATGTCTGTTTGTGGCACTAGGTGTGAAAAGCTGGAATTATTATCTTATTATTTGGGTCAATCCTGAACCCCGGGCTGCACGGTGGTGCAGTGGTGAGCGCTGTTGCCTCACAGCGAGAGGGTTCCTGGTTCGATTCCCCGTCTGTCTGGCGTCTGCAAGTTCTTCCCATGCATGCTTGGGTTCTCTCTGGGTACTCCGGCTTCCTCCCACAGTCCAATGAATGTTTTAACTGGTGAGGATGTGAATGTGAATGTGGTGGTTGTCTGTCTCTACACGTCAGCCCTGTGATTGGCTGGCGACCAGTCCAAGGTGTAACCCCGCCTCTCGCCCAATGACAGCTGGGATCAGCTTCTGCCCCCCCACGACCCGAACGGGAAAAGCGGTAAAGATAACGTATGGAATCACTGAACCCTACAGCAGTCGTCTGACCGTAACAAACTGATAAAGGACTTCTGGCCATGACTTGGTGTTCCCTGTGCTGCCAGTGTTTACAGTCGGACCAGCAACTTGAAGAAGTGAGAGCAGAGTTTTGTGTTGAGGATCTTTTGTCTCAGAGCAGATTCTTAGCTTCACTCTCATGCAGACATCTGTGTCAATCTATGGTATACGAAGGCTGATGGGTTGAAACTGTTGATGAGTCCCGCTTCTCTGTTCACCAAACAGGCTGTTCTTCTGTGTACAGTCAACGCCTGCTGAAATGTTAGAAGATGTTAACATACAATGCATCTTGAACTCAGACCTCAATGTAGCTGAACTTCTGCTTGTTTTTGACGGTGTTGCAGAAGACATGTTGGAGTATTTGAGGGATGTAAAAACCTATAAAATCTGTCACGTTTTCACCTGAGTATAACGAGCTGAATGCGTCTTCTTTTCTTGGTGTAGTCTCCTATGTCTCGTTGCTTCCTTTAGTGTTATCATGCATTTGCAGGTCGTCTCTCTGAATCTCTTCCCTCGACACAAACACTTCTAGATCTCTCCCTCTGGTTACAGGATGCAGCCTCGCCTCACTGCATGTGCAGAGTTGCTGCAGCTGCATTTTCCTGCTTACACCTGCTTCATTTGTCTTTTTTTTTATAGATACAAAGACAGCTACTCCCTCCCAGGCCTCGCCAGTTAAGACAACATATCGGATTGAACGCCACCTGAGAATACTAGAAAAGGTAAGAGGGTTCTCGTTGCTACGAGCGAGGTTGTTCTGCTTAAATCCCTCATGTGCAATCATGTGTTTATGCTGGGGGGAAACAGGAGATCATGCGCACGCAGCAAAGCTTCAGCATATAAATGAAAGCTGATAGAGTTATCAGAAGATGCAGAGAGGAGCCCACCAGTTTGTTGTCAGTTTTAATCTCAAACACCTGTGCACACAGTTATCTTCCTGTGATGATTTTATTCAGACAAATCGCAGAGCCGTAATCCCCCCTGCCAGACTGGAACACAATTAGTTCAGAGCTTTTGTGTGTTTGCACGGACACGGAGCTGAACGGTGGACTAATTAAAGCTCCCGAAGGACGCAGGAGGAATGAATGTCACGACTGGATTCTGCAGGATGTCTCCTGGGTTTACGTCTCCCTCAGGGTGATGAGTCTGCTCCTCTGAGATGTTCTTTTAAAGGAGAATCAGGACAATTCACTCGTCCTCTGCTACGAATAAAACATGGCTGCCCTTTAAAAAAAAAGATATGATTAACCTGATTAAAAAAGGCGGGAGAGGTTACAGCTGAGAAGTGGAACAGTTCTAGGAGAGGAAGCAGCAGTTTGGATCCATAACACTTAATTTTACAACTTCACAATTTTTCATAATAACACACAAAGATGCACATAATTAAATTAATTATAGGAATGTGTTCAACATTAATAACTGCCCATTAATTCCAGTTAATTACGATCTCAAATCCATGTGAAGTCAGTGAGCTGTACGATTGCTCACAGAGTGTACAGACTTTCATTATTACAGAGAACTGAGTGTCCAATAGTACATGCTGGGGTAATTAATGATGATAAATAAGTGCTGGGGTTTAATAGAACAATTCTTTTATTTAGCTAGCAGTAACAGAAAAGGCTGCAACATAATCTTTTTGGTCAAATTCCCTGACCTCCTTATTTAAAGTGCGTCCACGAATGCATCTGTTTTGAATCTTGTAAATGTATTTTCATTTTATATACTTGATTAATGTCTGAGAGGAATTCAATGTACCCCCAGTTATTGAGAGACTTGCTTCCTCACACACACACGCCCGTAGTACACACACACGGGCCTGTAACACACAACAGGGCCCTGTAACATACACACATGGCCTGTAACACACACACGGGACCGTAATACACACACATGGGCCCTTAACACACACACATGGGCCAGAAACACACGCACATGGGCTTGTAATACACACACATGGGCCTGTAACACACACACATGGCCCGTAATACACACACATGGGCCCTTAACACACACACATGGGCCAGGAAACACACGCACATGGGCTTGTAATACACACACACGGGCCCGTAACACACACACCTCGGCCCGTTACACACACATGGGGCCCGTTACACATCGCACACACACGCCGTAAAACACGCACATGGGCCCATAATCACATGCACAAACAGGACCTGTGGACATGCATTTATAAAGAGATGTCAGAGTATAGCTGCTACAAAGGGAGCCACTCCTGAGCTGTTGGGGGAACATTTGCAGTACTCTGCTTGGGGGAGAGGTGCCAGGTCCCTTCCAGACCACGTACCATGGCCTGGGTCCGTATTGGGGGTTGAAGCGCCCGACCCTCCAGTTCCAAACACAAGTAATTACAGACTGAGCTACTGCCGCTGTTGTCAGACACTTAGAACAACAATCTGAGTCAGTGACAAGAACAACTACTTTTGGGGACACATTTTTATTGTTTGTAATTGCCCCAATGGGGGGTCCTTGCAGCCCATGTCAAAGTTGTCAGCTGCAGCAAACTGTAGCAATCCTAACACTTTATGTACTATGATTATAAAATGTGGTTGATCACTTTGTTTTTTCTTCCACATTCGATCCTTTTTAGCTCTTTGTGTGAAATTGTGGAGTTGCCCATTTAAAATTATATCTTCTCCCCCGCAGACTCGATGAAAACAGAACTTCGCAGCAGGATCTGAAGACTCCTCAAGGCCTCACAGTTTAGAAAAAAAATCAAACCTGGTGCCTGAGCTGAAGAGGCTTCAGGACAAACTGTGCTCCTCTTAAAACTCCTCAGAGCGCTGAGCTCTCTATCAAAGGACAAACTCCTCCAGCAGGGACACGGACATTTAGGACACTTTGAAAACTGTCGGACCCAACGTCGTCAGCAGCGTGACGACAAGAGGAGCTCAGTAGACGAGTCTGCAGCATCGATCTTGTGGGAAAAACGATCGACCCTGGACTGTTTTTGTATTCGTCTGCTGGGCTCTGTGTTGTGTTTTGTGTAGCGAATAGTTTTCTTATTGTTAAAACACAGGATCTCATGGAGCGGAATGAAGATGGAAACACAAGAAAGTCACATCAGGAATCAGTTTTGGTCTTTTGTTTAGGTCTTTTTACAATGAAGAGAACCCTAACACATCATATATAAGCTGGACAATCCAAAAATACCTTACCTGTCGCACACCTGTACCTCATTCATACTGAACCTGAAGGCAGGATTACTGTTAATGACTCAATGAGGCTGGCATATATTCCCGTGAATCAGGTCATATCTTCCTGAGGTGCTCATGGCCACAAGGTTGTTTAGTGCATACTTAAAGGTCACATATTCTCCTCCTCTTCAGTTTAAATAAGTCTCAGAGCTCCTCAAAACATGTGTGTGAAGTGTCTTGTTCTAAATCCACTCTGATCCTGTATTTGATCATGCCTATAAACCCCTCTATTTCAGCCCTGCTCAGAACAGGCTGTTTCTGTGTCTGTAGCTTTAAATGTAAATGAGCTGTGTCTGACCACGCCCCTCTCTGGAAGGGCTTGGGTGGCTCGGGCTTTCTCGCTCCATGCCCTATTGTTTACGGTGAGAAGGCAGACTCAGAGGGCAGAACAAACACCTAGCTGTGGAGTGTCACCCACCTGGGGGAGGGGTTACTGCCCTTTGTGATGTCATGAAGGGAAAATCTCCAAACGGCCTGTTTGAGCACACATTTTCTGAAAAGTGGAGCAGGCAAAAGACGGAGAGGATGGACTTTTCTCATCATTGGGGGGTTTGTAGACAGACTAGAGACACATTTTAGAGTTAGAGAACATAGTGAAGAGGATTTTACAGAATATGTGACCTTTAAGTTTGGAACTTATCATGCAAATGGCATTTTTTTTCTGTCTTAGATTGTTTAATTTGAAGGTTTTAAAAGACCCAACAATACTCGTAGTTTTTAAGATGAAAGCACTAACTACAAAAACTGGACTCATTGTATTATCCTGCAACCGACAGGCACCTGAGAACGTCGGTTGTCTGTGCACAAGGGTACCCTGTTAGTCATTTAAAACTGGACTTTTCCTTCTGCTTTATTTTCCCTCTTCAACATTTAAAAAAACTCCTCCGTTTTATTGTGTGGCTCCTTTGTGGCGGTCTTAATCCCGATGTCGTGAACAGGCGATTATTGTCAGCGTCCTTACAGACTTTGTTGAATTTGTAGTTGTAAATAAGACTCAGGAGTCTGTAGCCATGCTAGCTGTACTTAAATGGTGCTTTGAGCTAAATGCTAACATGAGCATGCCAACATTCTCTGGGTGACAATGCTAACATGCTAATGTTGAGCAGGTGTAATGTTTACTTTGTTTTCTGTTAGAGTTCTTACAGCGTGCAGCTCAGGCTGATGGGATGATGTTCATGTCGGTGTCGACGATTTAAAAAAAGGTTAATTCATCACCAGAGTTATTACAAGTCTTCTTGAGGGGAGCGTGAATCTTTGTACCAAATCTCTGGACAATGTTTATAATAGTGGTTCAATCATATTTAACTCAGAAGCTCAAATGTCAAAGTCATGATGGTGCTAGGTGGAAAACTCAGGGGGGTCTTTAGAGTCTTTAGGGTTCAACCTGTGGGGACCATGAACGTCTGAGCTAAACTACACAGCTGTTTGTGTTTTAGATGTTTATGTCCGAAATATAAAGTGGTCGACTGGTGGAAGGAAACTCATCTGGAGCTCAATAACTTTTATTTTTCTATAACTTGGTGTCCACATGTTGTGGTATTTTTTCTGCAGCTGTTTAGATATTTAATCCAAACCGAATCCTTCTTCAAACGCAGCAAGACGTGATGCTGAGGTCCAGAATAAGAGCTCCTGCTTAATAAAAAAGATGCAGCTATCAAAGTTGGGTGACGTACTGTTAACGGTTCTGCAGGTTTTCTGGACAAAGTTAAATTAAATTAAAATCGTATAAAATATGGACGTGGTCTCAGTGACATCATTGGTCAGTTTCTGAAGAGGCATTTTGAAGCCAAACGATGGCTTTCACCGTGTTGGCAAGGCTGACTCAATCTAACTTCCAGTCATTTAAAAAGAGGAGGAGCTGAGTGGAACAAACAAACTCACGGTCGACCGTTCAAACTGTTTTTTAATCAACCTAGATCGTTATCATCGGCAGGTTTACTTAGCCAAACGATTGGGTAAAAGACAAACAGATTAAAATCAGCTGTTAACCTACTCAACAACACTTTGTCTAGCATGATCAATTTTGTATTTTGACTTTATTCGTGTCTCCTCTTTCGTATTTTGTCTTGAAAACAGAGCGTCGTTTCCCCCTTTAAAAAAAACAACTGAACATTGGGTTGTTTTTGTTCTTAGACGTGTGTAACCGCCATCATGTCTTCTTGTACAGTTCATGTAATAGACGTCACTGTTATTTCTCTTTGGGCCGTGTTTACATTTTGTTTTAATATGTTTTGTTTTTTTTCGTGGACAGACAAGAGTCATCCCCTGTTAGCACCCGAGTTTGTACTTCTGCTATGAGATGCGAACGATGATGATTTGACATCGGTGTGTGCAGACAAACATACGTTTTCTCAGCCAGCATAGGTAATACAATTTTATTTTCCCCAATAACTAACAGACAGGCAAAGGTTTCTGGTCAGCTTGTCTCGGACCATATCTCCACGCGGTCTGAGCGATCGAATCTCTCTCATGTTGCGCTGTCACCTCGTCATTTAAAGGTTTCTGTTTTGTTCGAAATAAAGTGTAAACAGGGTCACGGAGGCGACAGATCTCCTGATGTTTACTGCTGCTTTCTGGGGGAACAAACCTACCAAACTGTACTTTCAATTTTCATATTCAATGTTTGATTTTTGTTTGAATCTGTAGCTGAAATACAAACTGTGTTGAACAAGAAAAGACCTTCTCTTCATTTCTTTAGACAAATATTTCTGCAGGTTTTTTGTTTGTGAGCATCATCAGATTGTTAAAGCTTCCACATTCTCATGTTCACCTTTCACGTTGTCAGTTTCTGAAACCTATAGAGCAGCTTTGCATGATCTGCAGTTTAAAAACCTCCGTATTTATCTGATACTACTTGTCTCTTTAAGGCCCCCCTCCCCCACGTGCTCACTTTCTTCTGATTGGCCAGCGGGGGCAGAACGCTGCAGGGCTGCACGGGGAGGGCTGCTCTCCAGTGCTGGGAGAAGAGAGTCTATGTAAGAGGTTTCAGCAGCTTACGTAGAGGTTGACGCTGCCTCGTGAAATCTTG